>OX155968.1:9646210-9883471 GCA_944548615.1 Micropterix aruncella
ATATATATATGTATATACATGAACCTGAGCTTGAACTGCCGCTTGAAATTAGTTGTGGACGGGTGTTAACTAAGTTAACTCGCCCCACAGGCGACATGTCGACTTCGATAAGCTTTACGACGGCTTTACTGGCTCTAACCAAACCATGTCGACAGATAGACGAGTAACAGTTTTATTCTCAATGTTGTTCATAAATTACTTACTGGGCAGTGTTGCGGCTGGCTTGACGACAGCAGCAAGCATTTTCCGAGGAAGGTTTAGATGTAAATAATTATAATATATTTTAAAAGAATGTTTTTTCCCATCCTTTCACTAGTTTATTTTGATTCTATTGTACCTACACTTGTTGCATTTTTACTAGATAATAAGGTTTCTGCTAAATTAAGCACAAATTTGCTGACAATCGAAATAATTAAGTAATAAAATTATATTTGTCTTAGCAGTCGTGTTTGGCTACTGTCTTTTATTGATTTCATTAGACATTGTAAATATTTTATTGTTTTTTTTTATTCACGTACTTCTATGTTCCTGATACACTTCAGAAACCTCTTCCTTCAACCATATTTACATTATTTACAGGTACTTCATTATTTACAGGTACCATTATTTATATCGTAAATAGTTTATATCGTCAAATTCACGGAATACAGGTAGAAGTTTCTGAATAGCTTGAAGGTAACTATCCGAATCGCGATTTGAGCTGCTATGAGACACTTTAACAAGTTTACACGGTAATGGATTGTTTCCCAGTACCTAAACATTTTGGACTATTGCACAATCACTATTAAATTTCTGAAAGCCTTTGTATCAAACTTCTAGTAATTGTAAAAGTTCACTAAACTTCGTAAAATAATACAACTAGGTTCCAAAAAAAATCAATAGTTATTGTTTCGCTAGGGTATAATGGACACCACCAGGTCCACGAAAGGTTATTAAATAATAGTCAGGCAACTTCACAAACCTTAGTAATCGATTTATTGCCCTTACAAACATATATTAAACACCTAAATGATGAGTATCACTTTCACAGGACGGAAATATACACAAAATAAAAACGGTGACGGCCATTTTGGAAAATGGCGTTTAAAACATCGTCTAAAATATAGTGGTGACTCTAGAATATAGTGATGTCTACCCAAGTTTTTCTGAATCCCCTACATCTAGTTCACTCGATTCTTTTTGTTAGATAAATCAGTACCTACTGATTTTTTTACGGGACTCCACTATAGGAACTCTAGTACTTGTATATGATTTGTAGTAATTCCTGGCAAACGACTCAACTCTTTGTCAGTTCTAATCATTAGTACAGTAAACTAATACATATTTTTTATTTTGACTCATTTAAACACCTAAATAAAATATCTGGTAAATGAAGTTTTTCAGTCTTTTCCATACCCTAAAAAGTGTGCTGCTGACGTGTACCTACGTGGTCTAACATATATAGCGATGACTTAAATATAATATGATAATGCATACCAGGGTTGTTGCTGATGCAGGTTTTTGAAATATCAGTGGATGCTGATGCTGATGCTGATTCTTTTATGTAAATATCAGCTGATGTCATTAACCAGAAAACATGCAACATACGTAGAACTAGCAGACCATCTGAAGGAAGCTGACTATGTTGCGAGAGGATCTCACCTAAATATGAGAGAAAGAGGAAATTCAAAGTACTTATAAAAGATGCAATAATGAAAATAATGAAGAACCAAACGTCAAAAAACGGATTAAGGCGACCGACGCTCGAAGTAAGATAACCAATTCTGACGTATTTCCCCTCAAGATCCGTACACCAGAATAAGCAAGGCCTGAAAAATAAAACACTAGATGCAGTTTAGAACTCGAAAACCTCAATGCAAGCATATTTTGTGTCAGCGAATCGTGGTTCTATGAAAGTGAAAAAAATACTGTAACTGTCTCTGGATTCATACTAGCTAGCTGCTTTACAAGAGACCATCATATTAGGGGTGGATCTGCTATTTTTTTTAAATCGGGTGTTTTATTTAAAAATTGTGAAGATATTTGCAAACTTTCCATTGAGATGGTAATCGAAATTAGCTGTATATCATCATCATCATCATCATCATCATCATCTATTCATCATCTATATATCTTTCGGAGCTATCTTTCTATGTTATTTGCTTATATAGAAGTCCGGAGTCAAATTTTAACACCTTCTTAAATACCCTAGAGATAGTACTTGACAAGTTAGCTAGGGATTCTTCCAAAATAATATTGTGTGCCGATTTTAACGTCAATTTTTCGGAATAATCCAATAATGGTGATACTTTAATGGATCTTTTCTTGTCGTATAATTTAATCAAAACTATATATTTCCCTACGCGAACGACAGCTAGCAGCAGTAAATGCATAGATAATATCTTTACTAACTTTGATAATTTTTCCGTTCAGCTAGTCAGCTGCGGACTATTGGATCATGGCGGACAAATGATTGCCATTAAGTGTAACAATGTAGTCAAGAAACTGGCATAGAATGTTAGCAGAAGAAAAGTAACTGCAAAAAACCTTAACATTTTCCAGACAGCCTTGAGAGAAAATGGTTTTATCGCTTCCACGGATGATCCTGATCATCTGTATTGGGAATTCTTCAGATGGTATCTCGCTGCATTGGATAGCTCAATTCCCGTGAGGCAATCAACTCATCAACGTTAGAAAACTTTTAATGACTGGGCAACACCGGGAATCAAGATATCCAAACAGCGGATGCTGCATCTGAATGAAATACAGAAAAATAGTAACGATACCATAGTTCTCGAATTCATCAAAACATACAAAAAAGTAGTATGGTTTGCTAAGCAGAAATATTTAAAATATACTATAGATAATTCAGATAATAAAATCAAGGCTGCCTGGAATATCATCCAAAAAGAATGTACACAGAACCCAACATGTTATAATTGCGTACGCCTCAACGTCAATGGCAGTAGTATAGATGATGCGACAACGGTTGCAGAACTTTTAAATGACTATTTAAGCTCCATACCCTTAAATATCAGCTACCAGAATAAGGGAAATCACTCAGCTCTAGGCCTGCTTGAGGGCTATCGTAAAAGAAATCCAAATTCATTGTTATTCTCCCCCACCAATTCTATAAAAATAATTAATGTTGCCAAATCCCTTAAAATGAAAAATTCAACAGACCTGTGGTATATATCTACCGAAATTCTAAAGAGTTCTCTATCTTTTATATTTAATCGATGCATGGAACATGTATTCTTTCCCACTGAAGGGAAGATGGCCAAAGTGGTACCGATATTTAAAAAAGGTTGTCCTGAAAACAGAGATAATTATCGGCCCATATCTCTTTTACCAGTTTTCAGCAAAAAATTTGAAAAATTACTACTTACCCGACTTGTTAATTTCTTTGCTAAAAACCAAATCCTGTCAAAAAAAATTGGATTTCAAAAAATCTCTCTAAGTAAGATGCAATCGCCAGTCTAATTAAAAAAAACACTGCTTGGGCTAGACAACATAAAAAAACCGTAGGCATTTTCTGTGACCTCTCTAAGGCTTTTGATTGCGTAGACTACTCATTCTACTTGAAAAATTGGAATACTACGGCATTGAGAATAAGGAACTGAAAGTCATGGAATCTTATTTGAAATAACGCACTCAGATTACGCAAGTCGAAAATAGCAAGAGCGCGCCACAGAATATCAAGAAAGGTGTTCCTCAAAGATCAATACTTAAACCTTTTCTCTTCCTCGTGTATATTAATGACATCCAAGAGTGCCTGAAATCCGTGGATTTGGCCCAAAGACACTTTGGCCTAAAGAATAAAAGAAACAATAGACAGGCTTAGTATTTGGTTCCAAGTAAATAAATTGTCATTTAACGTAAATAAATCAGAAGCAAAATGCTTCTCTTTGCGGCCGTGTGATTCCAATGAAATGGACGTATACTTTGGGTCTGACAAACTAGAAAATATCCCCTCCACTAAATTTCTCAGATTTGAAATTGATCAAAAATTACAATGGTCCGATCACTTAAATAATCTCAGTAAAAAAAAAGTGCAGTGCCATATTCGCCATTATAAAGATAAGAAATTTATGCGGTTTCGAATTGGCTGAATCTGTTTATTTTGAATATTTCCACTCCATAATAACGTATGGCCTTCTGTTTTGGGGAAGGGCACCAAATTCAAAAAAAAAAATCTCCTCCAGAAAAGAGCGGTACGCAGTTTATATAAAGTCTCTCCAAGAAGTTCCTGTAAGCCGCTGTTCGTAGAATTAGGAATCATGACTCTATTTTCTTCCTACATCTACCAAAATATTATATACGCTCGTAGACACCTAGCAGAAGTTCCGGTGTATTTTCATCATCACGATACGAGGAATAAATCGAATATCCACATAAACCGACAGCGACTTACAGTTTTATACAGTTTTATTCACCAAAATTTGTTTTACTATAATGAGATTCCAGAGCAAATGAAAAGCCTTGGAGAGGACCAATTTAAAAAGATAATTATAAATAATTTGGCACGAAACCCAATTTATGGGAGTTTGAAAATAAAGGGAGTTTGAAAATTCCGAGTTTATTTTCCATGTCGATAATTGGTAAAATTTGTAAAATTTTAAACATAACGGTATTATGATAGCTGACGTTCTAATTCTCATATAATTTATTACACATTTATTTATGTTAAAAAAAATACGAAGGCATATTGCTGGATTGACAATAAAATAATTTTACGTTGATTATTCTACATAGAATTTGCATATCTATTTTAATTTATTATTCTCTCTTAACTACTATTTAGTGAAGTTAGTATATTTTGATTGTTTGTAAGTAGGCAATATTGAATATAATATTACAGCCATGATATTTGTTGAGTGGGGCTTTCCTAAGGTCTTTATAAGCCTTGTAACACTGCGACCATTGCTGATCTATTGTGTTCGCCACCTACTATAATTGGTGTCTAGCCTCGTATCATTTAAGAACCGTAGCAGGCTTCCGGCGCCAGATTGTTTTACCTCCTCGGGTTGGAGGTAATGACCACCCAAGTGGGTGTATCTTTTACGCATCAGCGGGCCACACTCGCACATGAGGTGCTGGGGAGTTTCCTCTGCCCCTTGGCAGAACCTGCACATTTTTGTGTCTCGGAGATTGAGGTTGAACATGTGTTTGTTCACGCCATAATACCCCGTAAGCGCCCTCACCAGTATGCGTACATTGTTTCTATTTAGCGATAAGGCCTCACGGGCCTTCTTACGGTCGTAAACCCTAATTAGCGCTTTGGAATCATTCAACCCTGGCGTGTTGTTCCAGTGGTTGCTGGATTGTTCTAAATATATATTTTTTAACATTAATTTTGCAAGGCTATTTGGTACGCCACAGCAAGTTTCAGGGTCGTATAACTTTCCCTTTGCTCCCGTCTTAGCAAGTCCTTCGGCTTTTTCATTTCCCTCGATTCCTGCATGACCGGGAACCCATCTTAGAATTACCCTGTTCTTTTCACCCAGGGAATTCAGTAGGGAATTCAGTAGTGAGGCATCCAAGTATAGGAATGCCTTTCTACTGGAGTAATTGATTGTAGTATATTGTATTGATGCTGATGCTGATTTTAATGAATTACTGAAATAAAATACATCCAACTATGAAATTGTAATTAAACGGGATACTATTATTAGGTATTTAAAATAGAAAATTTAGTTATAATAAATACTTATGTGACTTTTAATTATCAAAGACAATCTTCTTACATTATGTTAAAATACCATGACCTAACATACAAAAATAAAATACTTTTGGCGGTTAACTTGAAATTTTGTTAAAGGTTAGTTATATTTAAAAAACAATAGTTAAGCTGTCTTTTCAGATTGCAGTAGATTACGGGAAGGTTTATATATAATTATGGCACTGCTGAATAATTGTTCGCTATGAACACTTGCCGGCAGAGATGTCAGCATGCTCATGTTCATCATGCTCACGAGCAGGATATCAGCAAACAATAAAATCAGCATTGACCAATGCAGATGCTGATGCAAATGCTGATATTAAAACTAATGCTTATAATCCGCTGATGCTGATGATAATGCTGACATTCGCAATAACCCAGATGCATGCTTCCATGTACAGGCGCCGCAGCGAAAGCTGGCACGTTCACAGTACTCACACTAATGCAATGTCGTGACGCGACGTGACTTTCACTTGATGCGCATCATAAAAAGTCTTTCCGTCTCTCTCGCTCGCGGTCCTGTATAGTGACATTGCATTAGTGTGAGTACTGTGAACGTGCCAGCTCTTATCGCGTGACCTGTACAGAATTTCCTTGATAACAATTTTTATCAGAAACATGACTATTTCGAATGCTAATTTTTAATATATAATATAGAAGTAGAGTTATTAAGAATCTACATTTAAATTATAGCAGCAAGTTTATATACACGAGAGCCTTTAATAATTCCTCGTAGTCTTTCCTAGATTTATTTAGAAGCCAAGTTACAACAACTCTTAAAAATTTGAAAGATACAAATCAAAAATTACCCAAAAACCGGTGACAACCATCTCTTCTTGTTGCACAACAAAGTGAAGTCATCCACACGCACGATCAATCTCACACGGCACATACTAACTTCAGAGGGACAATAGAGGGGCAATAGAAACTCTTCCCTCCTCCTATCTATCTCTATCGGTCTCTCTCGCACGCTTGTAAGAATAAAAGCCGAGGAATTAGGCTGGAAAATGAGACGCTATCGGGTTTCTCGGGCCTTATTATTCACGACGAGTTACATGGGCAAGCCGGATTATATACGCGCGGTTTGTTTTATTCCGCGATTAGTTTAAATATTACCACACATTCTGTTTAATAATCCCCATGAGCGCACTTACGAGTCGGGTCGGTAACGATAATTGCCATGCAGCCCTAGCGACGTCTAGAAATTAGACATTATTTCGGAGTTGTGGGGCGGTGCTTCCAAAATACGGCACACGTTTGAGAAGACAGCTGCTCACATTTTCAGTGTCTCAGATAGAGTATCGTTTTTTGACTTAAAACATCATCTATTATTAATAACTCACTTTGTAAAAGAGTACACTATAAGATTCACGATTTCTTCTTCTTTCTACTTTGTTGGCTCCTGGGAGCGGCGGCTGATGGTGTAACCACCGCTTGATGGCTGCGACGTATGAAGAGATTCATTGGGCATCCCAGTTATCCGGGCTGAGGGACGCTCATTGTGGTCTTAATGTTCATTTAACTTCTTGAGTTGACGGGTTCGCCAGTTGTAGTTGACAGCTCCAGTTGTGGTCTTAATGTCTGGGGGCCCAGTGCAGTTGGATCACTATGACCCATGTGTTAGGGTCAGCGCAACTCACAGGTCAACACCCATCCAGTAGTCGGATGGCGCAATATCTGGGGAGTACGGCGGGTGAGGGAGGATGTCCCAGCGAATCACTTCCAGGAAGTTCTTGATCTGCATCGCGACGTGTGGTCGAGCATGGTCATGCTGGAAAATTACCTTGTCGTTCATTTTAGCGTATTCAGGCCGTTTTATCTTTGCAGCATCGCTCAAATTCTTGAGCTGAGCTCGATAGCGATCGCCCGAGATGGTTTCTCCCGGTTTCAGCAGCTCGTAATAGATGACACCCTTTTGGCCACACCAAATGAATTAATTACCTTGGATCCGTGGATGTCTCTCTTCGGCGTGGCTGTTGAGGTCGATGGAAGTGATTCACCGGGGTACGAGCGATATTTTTTGTCTTTGGGGTTCTCGTAAAAGATATACTTTTCGTCGCCGGTAATTATTCAGTAGAGAAAACCTTTTCTTTTTTGACGGCGAAGGAGCATTTCACAAGTCATGAAACGTCTTTCGATGTCTCTTGGCTTCAACTTGTGAGGAACCTAATGCCCTTCTTTTGAATGAATCCCATAGATTTTAGACATCTTGAAACGGTTGAGGAATGAACATTAAGCACTTCACTTATCTTTGCCAGCGTCAGACTCGAATCTTCATGGAGTATGGACTCCAATTAGGCTTCTTCAAATTTTTGCTCCTGGCCTGGGCGCTCTTTGTCTTGCATATCGAAATCACCACTTTTGAATCGGAAAAACCAAGTCTCAACAGTTTTTTTTGTGAGAGTAAATTCCCCGTAAGCCTCCAGCAGCAATCTAAAACATTCTGCGGCAGTTTTTTTAAGATGAAAGCAGAAAAGCATTGCTTCCCGCAAATGACGTTTTGTCGGCTCAAATTTCGATATCTTCGAAGCTAACAAAATTACCGTTGTTGACACTTCAACGAAATGAAACAGACTGATAATTGAAGGCCGAAATATCAACCAGCCAAATCTTTGCAACTACACGAAGCTTGCAGAAAAAAAAAATAGCGGGCAACGTTGAAGAAAAACCGGTAAAAAATTAAATGAAAAACAATGACAAAAGAAAAAAATTAACTCACGAAGTAAAAGCTTTGATAAACGACACAGCTCAATTCCTACGCAATGTCACACGAAATAATTAAATCAAAATGAAAATAAATATATATATATATATATATATATATATATATATATATATATATATATATATATATATATATATATATATATATATATATATATATATATATATATATATATATATATATATATATATATATATATATATATATATATATATATATATATATATATATATATATATATATATATATATATATATATATTGAAATATTTGATAGTTTTGTGTATATATTCTTTTTAGAATTGATCAATAAGATGATTATAAAGTAAATAATTATAAAAGCCACTTACATCGTGACGAAGGATTCCCTTGATCGGATTCGGGAATGCTTTAGGTGTTAACGAGAATGATGAATGCCTCTCACTTGCGGAAAGAGGAGTAGGTTTAAGTTGGGCCCATTTTTCAACTAGTAAACGCTCACCCTTCATCCAATTATCTCAAAAATTAAGCTACAATCCTTCTTTATACGTAAACTCACTCAATTTCCTATTATTTCGAGGGAAATAACAAGACAAGACGAGCTACTTGACAGATGGAAGAATTTAAAATTTCGAATTTCGTTTTTTTATTTTCTAAAGGTGCGATATAAAGAAGCTGCGATCAATATTCAGCTGAAAACTTAAAACTAAAAGCGTGACATGCCCTCATATCAATGAAAGGAAGCAGTCAGCTCTTTCCTATTAGTTGGAAAGATTACCTTTAACCTAAATGGATTATTTACAATGAACGAAACATAAAATATGTAAAAATTCAATATTTTGAAATATTTGATAGTTTTGTGTATATATTCTTTTTAGAATTGATCAATAAGATGATTATAAAGTAAATAATTATAAAAGCCACTTACATCGTGACGAAGGATTCCCTTGATCGGATTCGGGAATGCTTTAGGTGTTAACGAGAATGATGAATGCCTCTCACTTGCGGAAAGAGGAGTAGGTTTAAGTTGGGCCCATTTTTCAACTAGTAAACGCTCACCCTTCATCCAATTATCTCAAAAATTAAGCTACAATCCTTCTTTATACGTAAACTCACTCAATTTCCTATTATTTCGAGGGAAATAACAAGACAAGACGAGCTACTTGACAGATGGAAGAATTTAAAATTTCGAATTTCGTTTTTTTATTTTCTAAAGGTGCGATATAAAGAAGCTGCGATCAATATTCAGCTGAAAACTTAAAACTAAAAGCGTGACATGCCCTCATATCAATGAAAGGAAGCAGTCAGCTCTTTCCTATTAGTTGGAAAGATTACCTTTAACCTAAATGGATTATTTACAATGAACGAAACATAAAATATGTAAAAATTCAATATTTTGAAATATTTGATAGTTTTGTGTATATATTCTTTTTAGAATTGATC
The DNA here is from genome assembly GCA_944548615.1 of Micropterix aruncella. NCBI lineage: Eukaryota > Metazoa > Arthropoda > Insecta > Lepidoptera > Micropterigidae > Micropterix > Micropterix aruncella. The sequence continues at coordinate 9,656,058 of OX155968.1, forward strand.
AATAAGATGATTATAAAGTAAATAATTATAAAAGCCACTTACATCGTGACGAAGGATTCCCTTGATCGGATTCGGGAATGCTTTAGGTGTTAACGAGAATGATGAATGCCTCTCACTTGCGGAAAGAGGAGTAGGTTTAAGTTGGGCCCATTTTTCAACTAGTAAACGCTCACCCTTCATCCAATTATCTCAAAAATTAAGCTACAATCCTTCTTTATACGTAAACTCACTCAATTTCCTATTATTTCGAGGGAAATAACAAGACAAGACGAGCTACTTGACAGATGGAAGAATTTAAAATTTCGAATTTCGTTTTTTTATTTTCTAAAGGTGCGATATAAAGAAGCTGCGATCAATATTCAGCTGAAAACTTAAAACTAAAAGCGTGACATGCCCTCATATCAATGAAAGGAAGCAGTCAGCTCTTTCCTATTAGTTGGAAAGATTACCTTTAACCTAAATGGATTATTTACAATGAACGAAACATAAAATATGTAAAAATTCAATATTTTGAAATATTTGATAGTTTTGTGTATATATTCTTTTTAGAATTGATCAATAAGATGATTATAAAGTAAATAATTATAAAAGCCACTTACATCGTGACGAAGGATTCCCTTGATCGGATTCGGGAATGCTTTAGGTGTTAACGAGAATGATGAATGCCTCTCACTTGCGGAAAGAGGAGTAGGTTTAAGTTGGGCCCATTTTTCAACTAGTAAACGCTCACCCTTCATCCAATTATCTCAAAAATTAAGCTACAATCCTTCTTTATACGTAAACTCACTCAATTTCCTATTATTTCGAGGGAAATAACAAGACAAGACGAGCTACTTGACAGATGGAAGAATTTAAAATTTCGAATTTCGTTTTTTTATTTTCTAAAGGTGCGATATAAAGAAGCTGCGATCAATATTCAGCTGAAAACTTAAAACTAAAAGCGTGACATGCCCTCATATCAATGAAAGGAAGCAGTCAGCTCTTTCCTATTAGTTGGAAAGATTACCTTTAACCTAAATGGATTATTTACAATGAACGAAACATAAAATATGTAAAAATTCAATATTTTGAAATATTTGATAGTTTTGTGTATATATTCTTTTTAGAATTGATCAATAAGATGATTATAAAGTAAATAATTATAAAAGCCACTTACATCGTGACGAAGGATTCCCTTGATCGGATTCGGGAATGCTTTAGGTGTTAACGAGAATGATGAATGCCTCTCACTTGCGGAAAGAGGAGTAGGTTTAAGTTGGGCCCATTTTTCAACTAGTAAACGCTCACCCTTCATCCAATTATCTCAAAAATTAAGCTACAATCCTTCTTTATACGTAAACTCACTCAATTTCCTATTATTTCGAGGGAAATAACAAGACAAGACGAGCTACTTGACAGATGGAAGAATTTAAAATTTCGAATTTCGTTTTTTTATTTTCTAAAGGTGCGATATAAAGAAGCTGCGATCAATATTCAGCTGAAAACTTAAAACTAAAAGCGTGACATGCCCTCATATCAATGAAAGGAAGCAGTCAGCTCTTTCCTATTAGTTGGAAAGATTACCTTTAACCTAAATGGATTATTTACAATGAACGAAACATAAAATATGTAAAAATTCAATATTTTGAAATATTTGATAGTTTTGTGTATATATTCTTTTTAGAATTGATCAATAAGATGATTATAAAGTAAATAATTATAAAAGCCACTTACATCGTGACGAAGGATTCCCTTGATCGGAATTTTATCTTTATATCGCACCTTTAGAAAATAAAAAAACGAAATTCGAAATTTTAAATTCTTCCATCTGTCAAGTAGCTCGTCTTGTCTTGTTATTTCCCTCGAAATAATAGGAAATTGAGTGAGTTTACGTATAAAGAAGGATTGTAGCTTAATTTTTGAGATAATTGGATGAAGGGTGAGCGTTTACTAGTTGAAAAATGGGCCCAACTTAAACCTACTCCTCTTTCCGCAAGTGAGAGGCATTCATCATTCTCGTTAACACCTAAAGCATTCCCGAATCCGATCAAGGGAATCCTTCGTCACGATGTAAGTGGCTTTTATAATTATTTACTTTATAATCATCTTATTGATCAATTCTAAAAAGAATATATACACAAAACTATCAAATATTTCAAAATATTGAATTTTTACATATTTTATGTTTCGTTCATTGTAAATAATCCATTTAGGTTAAAGGTAATCTTTCCAACTAATAGGAAAGAGCTGACTGCTTCCTTTCATTGATATGAGGGCATGTCACGCTTTTAGTTTTAAGTTTTCAGCTGAATATTGATCGCAGCTTCTTTATATCGCACCTTTAGAAAATAAAAAAACGAAATTCGAAATTTTAAATTCTTCCATCTGTCAAGTAGCTCGTCTTGTCTTGTTATTTCCCTCGAAATAATAGGAAATTGAGTGAGTTTACGTATAAAGAAGGATTGTAGCTTAATTTTTGAGATAATTGGATGAAGGGTGAGCGTTTACTAGTTGAAAAATGGGCCCAACTTAAACCTACTCCTCTTTCCGCAAGTGAGAGGCATTCATCATTCTCGTTAACACCTAAAGCATTCCCGAATCCGATCAAGGGAATCCTTCGTCACGATGTAAGTGGCTTTTATAATTATTTACTTTATAATCATCTTATATATATATATATATATATATATATATATATATATATATATATATATATATATATATATATATATATATATATATATATATATATATATATATATATATATATATATATATATATATATATATATATATATATATATATATATATATATATATATATATATATATATATATATATATATATATATATATATATATATATATATATATATATATATATATATATATATATATATATATATATATATATTTTTTTTCAAATTGAAATTATGTTTATCACTAAATAAATGATAAAATAATGAAAGGGCACTTATCTGGTCTGTGGTGACCAGGAGCGACTCCACGCCTTTTTCGTTTTCTCTTCTTTCAGTATTTGCGGTTTCCTACTGTGCCTTATTCGAACCTTTCTACTTTATCCTACAGCGGCAACACAACAATGCGAAAGACGAGAATGAATGCTGGAAAATAATAGGCGATTAGTGTTTCTTAAATATTAATGATTTTTATAAAATGTATATCAATATTTCGGCTCAGCCGTCGTCAAGATATATGACATTTCAGAGAAATGTCATATATCTTGACGACGGCTGAGCCGAAATATTGATATACATTTTATAAAAATCATTAATATTTAAGAAACACTAATCGCCTATTATTTTCCAGCATTCATTCTCGTCTTTCGCATTGTTGTGTTGCCGCTGTAGGATAAAGTAGAAAGGTTCGAATAAGGCACAGTAGGAAACCGCAAATACTGAAAGAAGAGAAAACGAAAAAGGCGTGGAGTCGCTCCTGGTCACCACAGACCAGATAAGTGCCCTTTCATTATTTTATCATTTATTTAGTGATAAACATAATTTCAATTTGAAAAAATAATAATTTACACATTTACAATCATATATATATATATATATATATATATATATATATATATATATATATATATATATATATATATATATATATATATATATATATATATATATATATATATATATATATATATATATATATATATATATATATATATATATATATATATATATATATATATATATATATATATATATATATATATATATATATATATATATCATATTATCGCATACTTTGTATTTAGTGGTTTGTCGGTTTGTGCAAGGATCCTACTTGAAGACTAGGTAAACCTCCCCATAAATTGCAATGTACGAGATGCTCCCAGCAACAATTTGACGTTCCGCTTCTTGGCATTGTGCACTTGTCGACAAGGCGCGGTACTGTAGGTAGCGAGTGGAAGCAAACAAGAGTATCTAACAAGAAAACAAGGCGGACTTTTATGAGGGCGCATTCGCTTACGGCGATAAAACTAGGAAAATATAGCTGTTGTCGACGGAGGGCGATCTTACGGACGCCTTGTATAACTGGAATTACGTGACGTGGAAGCGTATGTCCGTCTTTTATCTTAGTATTCGCACGCGCGCGCCTGTTTATGGTTATCGGGCGGGCGAGTATGACAGATTTTTACACGGGTATCTATTTATTTATCTAGCACGTGTAGCCAAGACGTTGACCGTAGCGGATAGAATGTAATGAAAGTGTTTTTGACGTGTCCTTTAAGTAGACAATTTCACGGATTTGATTTTTAAGTCATAAGAGAAGTAAGTCAAAGTCAGAACAAACTATAGACACATATCCAAACTAAGCATAATTGACAAGCTATAAGAATATATCGTGTTTCGATTCATTTCGACCGCATATCAAAACCAACCGCAAAACCAACCAGCATCAGCACGGTTTCGACTCCGGTCGGCCAATTATTACATTACAGTATATCCTGAACAATATGTACAACGTGAAAAATAGATGTCAATATATCCATTGTTTATATTATTATTCGTGTTTATTCTTTAATGGGTAGTAGATATATTGTGTATAAAAAAAACCCACGTAATATTACTTTATTACTAATCCTTACTTATAAATATTATTTTAATGCCAGATTGCAATCTAAAAAATACTTTAAATGGCACATCTAGTTACAACGGTAGTATGCCTATTTAGATAGAAGTGTTTCGTGTCTCGGCTTGCATGGGATTGGGGTGAATGAATTTATCGTTTTATTTTAATGTAATTCATTGTTTTTCCTAGTGTAATCTTACTTGAAAACAAGATAACAAATATGAATCTATACTAATATTATAAAGAGGTAAAGTTTGTGAGGTTGTAAGAAGTAATCTCTGGATCTACTGAACCGATTCTGAAATTTCTTTTACCAATAGAAAGCCACGTTAATTGTGAGTGTCATATACTATATATTAATCCAAAAAATAAAAAGACTTTTTCGTGGTAGTCGGATTTGCAAAGTAAGTCGGAGAAAGAACAATCGAACGAAAAGGTTTCTAACTAACGCTGCCTTAACGATGAGAGATATATGATTAAGTTCCAGAGAAAAGTTGTAGAGCTTGATAATGCCTACAAAAAAGTCAGCGACAGCATATGCCTAACTTTTATATTTAAGTCACAAAAAGTAGTATTTTATATTAAAAAAAAAATTAAAATCATGTTTATTGGTCATATTATCAACAATTATGAATTCTTATCATAATTAGTTAATTTATCGTCTCAAGTGTTTAAAACAAAATACTTTTCCCTTTTACTGCATAAATGGTTAAAGAGATAAGACACTCACAAATAAGACACTCACAAGAAGACACTCACAAATAACGGCAATAAAGTCAAATTGTCATGAAAATACATATATACAATAAATATGCAGTAAAAATATAACCCTTCTTTTGGCAGTCAGTAAATAAATCATAGCACTCAGTATTAACCGAACCACACTCATAATTTCATCACAAGTAAAAAGTTTTATCGCCAACGAAGTGGGCATGGGCCAGCTAGTATAAAAATAAATATGACATAAATAGATGGCATAACTCCGGATAGATGGATACTAGTGATACTATGTAAATAATACTAAGTAATACTATGATACTATGTAATACTATCTAATGATAACATTACATAGTATCATAATACTATCTAATGATACTATGTAATACTATTTAATAATAAATGTGATACTATGATTTTAGTGTCCTTAGATAAATTATCACAAGATAGGCAGTCCTGTAAAAACGAATTTACCGCGTGATATTTGTAGCACCTAATGTTTCGGCGATGTTGCAAACATCTCCGAAACAGTCTACCGTTTTCCAAGGTAGATTGGACGTATATCCTTGTGCATGTATAAAACTATCTATAATTCCTCCACAAGCACGCGACCTATTGAAGTGAACACGTGTTATTCATATCGCGGACATGAGCGAGAGCTATTTTGATAAATTGTTCTTTCAAGCGTTAGGAGATAAGAGTGGATTTAGTATAACCAGTTTGGATTGGCCGCGCATCCTTTGTTTGAAATCATCCGTTCGTTTTTGCCCGTCCTAGCAGAGTGTTAAGTATGTAATCGCCTTTTGAAATGAGCATTGAAAACTCACGGACGAATGCGGATTTAGTAACTTCTCACAATCGTCATTGGGACGGTCTAAATTTATATTAAATTTATTACCATTCTTTTATATATATATATATATATATATATATATATATATATATATATATATATATATATATATATATATATATATATATATATATATATATATATATATATATATATATATATATATATATATATATATATATATATATATATATATATATATATATATATATATATATATATATATATATATATATATATATATATATATATATATATATATATATATATATATATATATATATATATATATATATATATATATATATATATATATATATATATATATTCTTTTTTTTTTTTTTTTTTTTTAAAATATATATATATATATATATATATATATATATATATATATATATATTTGATTGGTTTTTTGTAAAATTTCTTGTACAAAAGTTTTTTGTAAAAAGAAATTTTACAAAAACCAATCAAATATTAACAATATTTTACAATTTTATCTTATGTTTTAAACTCTTGTAAATATCATATAGCCTTAAGTATAAACTTCTCGACCAGAAATTACGATTTATATCTTATTTCATGGCAACGAGCAAATGAAGTATTTTATTTTTATTTTCATTTAATGGCTGGCTGATAGCGAGCCCAGCAATGGTATATCGTCCTTTTAAAGAGTGGATATATTCGAATTTCAAATCGAATTTTCGGTATGTCATTCCGCATTTAAGAGACGATTCATTGTGATTTTTTTCCTTGTTTTTGCTTTAATTTGTCTTTAATAAAGACATTTTATTTTGGTTTGCAAAAGGATACGCTTTGTTTTGGAGATGTGGATGAAGGGCGATCGTTCGCTAGCGATAAAGGGATCCCATTAAACCTACATTGCACTGTCGAAAGTGGTGCTCATCCAGGCATATATCTCATTTAAAATAAGCATTTCCCAATCCAGTCCGGGAAAACCTTCCAGCTTTGTAAGTGGCTTTTATTATTTTTATTTTTTCATCAAAGTGTCATCCTTTAAACGAATTCTTAAAAAAAGAAATTATATATATATATATATATATATATATATATATATATATATATATATATATATATATATATATATATATATATATATATATATATATATATATATATATATATATATATATATATATATATATATATATATATATATATATATATATATATATATATATATATATATATATATATATATATATATATATATATATATATATATATATATATATATATATATATATATATATAATATATATATATATATATATATATATATATATATATATATATATATATATATATATATATATATATATATATATATATATATATATATATATATATATATATATATATATATATATATATATATATATATATATATATATATATATATATATATATATATATATATATATATTTGATTAGTATAAGTGTAAATTATTATTTTCAAATTGAAATTATTGTTATTTTCAAATTGAAATTATTTTCCTTGTTGTTAACCAAACGGTGTTCGCGAATGGACATTGAATAGGGAATGGATCTTTTAGTATGAAATGCATGATAGCTATCAAAGTGTAGATACTGTTCCTGATTTGTAGGTTTAATATGGATTGCCGTTTTAATTTTACCATCGGAAATGATCAAATCAACATCTAAGAAAGTAATTTGTGATTTAGAAACTGTATGAGTGAAATTTAAAGGTCCAAAATTATTTAGGTCGTCAAGAAAGGTTGTTAACGTAACTTGTCCGTGTGGCCAAATCATTAATTATTATGTCGTCAATAAACCTATATCATAAAATGGGTTTTAAATTTTGTGTTTTAAGAAAATTTTGCTCTAATAATCCCATGAAAAGGTTAGCATACGAAGGTGCCATTCGAGTGCCCATAGCAGTTCCTTTAATTTGAAGATAAAATTCATCTTCAAAAGTAAAAGCATTACACGTCAAGACAAATTCGGCTAATTTGGAAAGAAAATCTGTAGACGGTATTTGAGGATGAGGTCTAACATCGAGAAAATGAGAAATGGCTTCCAATCCTAACTTATGTGGAATATTAGTATACAGAGATATGGCGTCAATAGTAACAAACAATAGGTCATCTTTGGAATTACAGTATTTTTTAAAATATCAATAAAATGATAGCTGTCTTTAACATGAGAACTTAGATTTTTAACAAAAGGTTGTAAAAAATAATCTACAAAAGCCGAAATTCTTTCTGTCGGAGAGTTAAAGCTTGCGACTATAGGTCGTCTAGGATTATTGGGCTTATGAATTTTTGGTAATAAGTAAAAATTTGGAGTTCGAATAGGATCTGGAATTAAAGTTTTAACATCTTCTTCTGATAATTTTTCATTTGATTTATTTTGTTCAATATTTTTTTTATTTTTACTGCAAAATTTTTGTTTGGATCCCTGGATAGTTTTTTATAGAATGTTTCATCCCTAAGTTGCCTCAAGCCTTCAGTCACATAGTCAGTTTTGTTAAGTATGACAGTAGTGGAACCTTTATCAGCCGGCAAAATGACGATGCTTGTATCCTGGCTAAGACTGTCAAGAGCTGCACGTTCATCCACTGATAAGTTTGATGTTGGTTTGAGGTTATTTAGAAAAGATGGTTGTGTTACTTTGTTTAATAAAATCGTAATAAAAATTTCTACCGGATGATTTTTTGGTAATGTAGGGGGTTCTTTATTAGAGTATGGACGAAATTGAGTTAGTGCATTGTGTAATTTAGTATTATTATTATTATTGTTATTATTTTGATTTGAATGCCAAAATTTACGCCATATTAAATTACGACAAAATTTAACAATATCATTACCAAAACTAAAATGGTTCACGTTTTGAGTCGGTGTGAAGTTTAGACCTTTAGATAATACTAAATATTCATTGTGGTTAATTACTTTATATATATATATATATATATATATATATATATATATATATATATATATATATATATATATATATATATATATATATATATATATATATATATATATATATATATATATATATATATATATATATATATATATATATATATATATATATATATATATATATATATATATATATATATATATATATATATATATATATATATATATATATATATATATATATATATAAATCGGTTGTGTCTCTCCAAGACTTTCGCTGCAAGCAGACCCCTCCCCCCGCGCCAAACCCTATTTAATAAACCCCCCTTTCGCCTGTCATGATATTAATAAAGCAATCAGTCCAAAACACCCTTACTTATCTGTCAAAACTTCGGCAAACACTATTGGTTGCCAAAGAAGAAGAAGAAGAAACATAGTAAACGCACCTACGCTCCCTCTCATCTACTCCCCGATTACGGTTGTCATAAAAAATCACAAAACCGTATCTTCGATGATTTGGGTAACTAAAATAAGAAGATGTTGAAGAAGAAGAAACTTCGCAAACATACCTACTCGGGAAAGCAGGTGTGTTCGCCAAGTTTCCCGTGGAGGACCACGGGCATTGTTTTCATTAATAATGCTGTCCAAAACGAGTCCGGTTCACTCAGTCTAAAGATCAGTCGCTCTAAAATGGCATTTTAGAGCGACTGCCCCGAAAAACACGATAATATCGTGTGAGGTGCAGAACGTATAAATTAGAGCGACTGATCTTTAGACTGAGTGACCCGCCATCGAAAAACATGAAATCGGCTCAGTCGCTCTAAAATGCGAATCGGGTCAGTCGCTCTAAATTATCACAACTGTGAAATACCTCCTGCTACTTTTCGCGTTCTTCTTCTTCTTTATAAATAGCAGTTGTCAACGCGTGTAGTGTTACCAGGCTATCAAAATTTTTCCCTGGATGGTCGATGTCAGACTATTTTCGAAATTATTCTAGGCGAATAAATAACAGATCTGTAATGAGCGGTGACGTATGGGCGTGAATACGCGTATTTGGTGCACATAACGCTGTGTTGGTGCATTATTAATGTCGTTCCGCCTAGCTCTGATGCGAGTTTGTTTATTTTTTAGACAGTTTTGCATGTTTTTTCGTTTTATTTCGTTAAATGCTGTATAGTATCTACTAAATATGAATTATTGCAGTATAGGAACCTTTCTCAAAAATCTGAATAATAAAGAAATACATACTGCGACTTAATAATTGTAAAGATAAATGTAAAATTTCGGAAGAAAAAAAAAATAAATGTAAAAGAAAAATACCTATAGGTGATTATGCCGGCTAGGACTCTGCCTGCGGGTCAGTTTCGCTCTTCGGGCGCTCCTGGACGGTTTGCGAACCTTGCGGCGTCAGCCAATCGACTGTGCATTCCGACTGATAAGCGGAATGCACTTATCCCTATAGAACAGGGGTGGTTGTTAACCTTACGGCAACCGCTCTTAAAAAACGACCAATTCGGCCACCCTATCCCGAGCGGTCGACATGGTCCGCAATAGATTCGGTAGATACCGAATCACCGCTACATAAGGGAGAGGACCGCGCAAGCGACCTCGAACCCTTAACTAGTTGGGAGGCCGGAGAAATGTGGCCGAAAGTGGTAGTAAGGGCGCGAGGCCGCTCGTTGGTTGCAAACCCAGTGTCTCGCGGTAAGGCGTTGGCTTCTTACGGGTGAGTGGTGTAACTAGACAGTGAACGGTTTCGTCCCAAAGTCTCCTACGCTCATCTTAAGGGAGACAGAACGATCAATATCGTTAAAACTTCCTGGGGTCTGGGTTCGCCCGTTATAGTTGACACCTCCAAATACCCATTTACATGCAATTTATTCATCAGTCGAGTAGTTGTACTTGCATAAGTAGCATCTTAGCCTGTGCATGTGACTTGATGATTTGTTATTGCATCATACCTCACAATGTCTTTTAGCGCCCGGCTGACTTGTCTGTGAGAAGTTTACTAAAAAAAACAATATAGAAATTGATCTATAAAAGATCAACCGAAAATTAAGACGGTGCTGGATTTTCATCACTGGACATATAGATTAAGATTTGAAGCTCTAAGTGTAATTTGTTAAGCGATTTCATGAGGAATGTATTTAGGCTGATACAATACTTATATTCAGATGCCACGAAGTAACAATACTGAAGTTCAAATTTAAGAAGATATGGACTTGCTGGCCGCTGTAGTCTGGCCGCAACGGCCAGACTACAGCGGCCAGCAAGATACTACCAAATGTATGGAATTGCCGTCGACCGCGCGCACTTGGCCGCGCGGTTGACGGCGAGTCCATACATTTCGTAGTATCTCGTTGGCCGCCGCGGCCAGGCCGCAAGTGCGCACCGGGGTTTACTTCTATTATAGAGAATCCATGCTGTTAAAGTTTTGATAAGCGCAATGCCAATTGCTTTAAAATCATTCATTAACCCAGCGTAAGCGGTAGTATTAAATCATTTTTTAACAACAAGTGTTTACTTAAAACTTTATCACGGTGCAATTATTAGCTTGAAGATGCTACGGCTAAAAATGTATTTATAAATGAACTAAATTGTACACTGTCACCATATACTGAAGATTGTATGGCAATCGTTGCCGTGTTATTGATTCATCCAATTCAATAGCATTTAATTTTGTTTGTCGAATAAAACATATTTCTTACAATTATAATTTTATTTTTGCTAGCATGTGTTTAAAATACATTTTCATTTCATCAGGAGCGGGACGTGGTGGTGGTATTGACTCCTTTATTTAATAAATGTTCCATCCGCTATTATACTATCCCTGACAGAATTAATGTGAACATTCTTTATGCTGTCATAATGTTCTCGTGTAACGACTTCTGTAATTTTGCAAAAATTTATAGTACAGTTACAAACAATTATATTTTGTTATAAAAAAATAAACAATTTTATAATAGTTTTTTTTTTATTATTTTAAAAGCCAAAGAAAAAAACAAGTAAAATCAAGGTTCCTAAATCATGTAACCAAATAAATTAATTATTTTCAATAAAATAAATGTTACAAAATAAAACAATAATAAATGTAAATTAAAATATCAAACATAAAATAAAAAATAATACCCAAATAGTCGTCTAAAACATAAATATCAAATTATAAATGTATGTCGCATTGTCAATTACGTTTATGTATATGCTCTCCTTAAATTTAGTCTCATTCATGTTGAATGATATGAATATTCTGGAATTGATTAATGTACATAGACATAAAGCTGTATGTGATAGAATTTTAGGCATATCTAGTACAGACGCAAGGCAGGTCGAACGTACAAGAGTGAACCACGCGTTGTGGAATGTAAAATTATAGGTTCTTCGTAAAATACGGGTTATCTACGTTTTTGTGGAATAGTACCATATCTGCAGCACGGTTCTCCAATAAAGCAATATTAAAGTGATTCAGTCTGATCTTGTACATTTTCAGTCCTAAGCATTGACAGTAGTGTTGTCTAGTAGTTGACTCCTTGTGTACGTCGTATTGCGAGAGCACTCGCGACCTTGGCGTTCAACTCGATCACCGATTGAATTTCGACATGCTTTTATGAGGTACTGTCAGTAAAGCTACAACTTGGTGAAGTTTGTTGACGTATGACAATATTCATCTAAAGAGATCACCGAAGATCTCTTTAATTTATCCAGAAGGATGGTTGGGTTGACAAGGTCGAATACTTTTGCAAAATCTGTGCATATTGCATCCACATGTTTCGGGTTATACATAGACTTTGATGATGAAGTTAGTGTATTCCCGGTATTCCCCCAAATTTGATACCACAGTTGGGATATGCATAGGTTTCGTGGAGCCAATATTTTGCTAAGTGAATGACAAATGACCCCGTTTTCGAGGGATATCCGAAACCTTTAGATGATCATGTCTGTGAAAGAAAAAACTACATTAGTTATTGAAAGAAACTGTATTAAAAAAAAAGAAAAATCATATTTAGATTAAATGCATGGTTTCCATCACACGTAAATTCGGGCGACTAACAGCCCATTTACACTTGTCGGGTGTCTGATCCGTTTTTTAACCGGATATCGCCGCCTGTTCCCACTTGTTGGATGTCGGATTCGATTTAAAGGCAACTGCGCGATGGATGTCTACGAAGCTTTTGTTGTGATATACTATTAAGATGAAAACAAGGAAAACAGCGAATAAAACAAAATGTTTGGTGCAAACAAGGCGTCAGTCTCAGTCTGGCTTTGGTTTTTTGTATACATAATTGATCATTGGTTGTTTGGACTCGTTATTTCAGGTTATGTTCGCAGATTGACAGCAAATGTCACCGTTTCCTACTCTAGGGTAACAATACGATACAGTACGATACGATACGATAGTGTCAGTAGTACCATGGAAAAACGGGTCCCATCAAACTTGCAGAAGGCAAATTTGCAGACGGCAATCTTGCAGACGGCATTCTTGCAGGCGGCAGTTTTGCAGAAGGCAATCTTGCAGAAGGCAGTTTTGCAAATGTCAAAATGACCTAACCTAACCTAACAGAAAAACTTAAAACATTTTTTTTAATGTTTAGTTTGATGTATAAAAGTCATCCACTACAAGGATGCCGGTAATTAATGTCACTTCGATTTTAGGGAAAGAAAAACCTAACCTAACCTAACCTAACAGAAAAACTTAAAAACTGTACTGAAGGTTGCCGCCTGCAAGGTTGCCGCCTGCAAGGTTGCCTCCTGCAAATCTGCCCTCAACAAATTTGGAACTGTCAAAAGTGACATTTGTGCAAAATTGCCGCATGCAAAACTGGCGCCCCCCGGAAAAACTACTAGATTACTACTAGATTCGGTCATTGTAACATGATCAGTAAATGTAATACTAGTCAGTTTAATACTAAATGTGATAGTTAGGCAGAAATCACCCTCTTTGAGTGGAGCCATCAAATAAAAAAATGTGATAGAATAAAGCCAAATTAGAATGTGATAGAATAAAGCCAAAATAAAAACAAATTTACATAATAAAAACAAAAACATACTTTTTGTCATTGCTTAAAAAATGTAACTGAAACTTCCGCCAGGTGTTTATTAAAAAAAAAATAAGTTAACCTGCTGTGGGTTTAACGCATCTTTGAATGCCTACATCTCGCTTATTATTTGAGGCCGAATAAAGATTCGGAATCAGTCACGGGGTACCTTACTATCTAAATATTAAGTAAATATAAAGTCGAAGACTATCGCGGTTGTTTGAAATTATAAATAAGATGGAAACGAATTAACCGCGTGAAATTTGTAGCACCCGGCGTTTCAGTGACGTTGCCCGATCACTCACCACCGTTATAACCTACGCAGTGGCGGCAGCGGTATGTGGCCTACCCGCAAAACATCGGACTGACAGCTCTTTCAATCTACCCTGGACAACGGCCGCTGCAACGTCACAGAAACGTCGGGTGCTACAAATTTCTCGCGTTAAATTCGTTTCTATCCTATTTATAATAAGTAATTAGTTGTATAAATGTCCAAATTTCCAAACGTCAAAAATTAACATAAATGTAGGTATCGTGATTAGTGTCAAATGAAAGGCCTGTTTGGGGACCTACATTTCAAAAATATATATGTATCTATATGGATAACTTACATAAACCACAAATATTTCATTAGGAAAAGAATAAAAAATAATTACAAATACAGAAGTTCACTTTTTATAACGGAATAAATGCAAAACCATGATCATTTCCTGGTCTCTACGACATGTACAAAACCCATATAACATCAACGGGCACAAGCTTTAACAAGTAGACACTGTTGATTTTACAAAAACGTTATGTTTTGTATCCTTGAAAATAAGTGTTGAAAGAAAAATGTTGTACTGACACAAAAACTTACATGCGGGAAGTTTATCCGTTCAAAAAAAAACCGAGATGGGAATCGATTTACAAAAGTTTAACCGAAAATGAAGACAGTGCAGGGTTTTAATTACTGCACATATAGATTTAGATTTGAAGCTCCAATGAAAATTTTTAATTAGTTAGGCAATTTCATAAAGAATGTATTTAGGCTGATACAATACTTATATTCAGATGCCACGAAATTACCAAAACAGAAGTCGAAATGTTGAAAATGTAGAATATGGACTTAGGTAGGTACCCAATTAAAGAAAAACAATACTGTTACATTTTTGATAAGCGTAATGCCAATTTTGATCTAAAATCTTTAATTATTAGCCCAGCGTATGGCCGCCGGACTAAATGTTTTTATAATAACGAGTGGTTATTTAAAACTTTTCAGATACGGTTACGGTATACAGAGGTGAACTGACCAAAGAGGAATGTATACAACGCGGAGGATGTATAAGGCCCGGTGGCATAGTGGTTAGGTCGCCTGATCTTATATTGTAAGGTCCCGGGTTCGATTCCCGGCTGGGTCACCATTTTCCGTTGGGATAAAATTAAAGTAATTGGATTTTCAGTTCTGTCGATGGAATGCAATAACAAGATACGCACTTACAAACATATTACACGCACACATGATGTCCTCCTCATCGTGATCCGACAACGGCGACCTCTTGGTTGACAGGACTTCTTCGAATATGCGCGCGGAAGTGACTCGTGAATCCCAGTTTGTTTTTGAAGGTCCGATTACAACGACTACAGTAGAGTTCACCGCAGTCGTTGTAAGTGTATGTGTAATTGGACTTCAGACGAGTTTTGCGCTGTTGGCGGTTCGAGTCGAGGTTTTCAAGCCGGGCTTCCTCAAACTCTTTAACCCGACAAATGACAGGCGTCCTTTTGGGGATGCAAGTTTTAATACACTGGAATGACAGGCGTCCACTTGGTCCAGTGATGACGACACGATGGAGGCCGTTTGCGTTTTGTAATTTGTCGCCATTAATATCTTAATTGATTTACGAGATAAGGTTATAATGTTTTATATGTCAAATTTCAATGCGATCATTTTACAGTTCTTCTTTTCATGATCCGTATAGTGGTTTACAAGTTATGGTCGTTTTTATCAAGGTCGTCGATTTTGGGCGCGAAAAGGTCGCGCGCGAATGGGACAGCTGAATTTTTACTCCGCGAGGAGAGGAGTTAATTTTTGTGGTCACCGTGGAGCGCCACTCGCTGCGTTTGTGAGCAGCCCTCTCCCAGCTCCCAGGTAGAATACCACTGGCGGTTAGGTGCCTTTTTAACACAACTTTATAGCGTAGGTGCTGTCCGCCGACTTTCCGTGCGCCTTTTGAGAGTTGGGCATAAAACACGACTTTCGGGAGGCGGTCGTCTTTAATACGCACTAAATGCCCACACCACCTCAGCTGAGCTTTCATGAGCATAGCTTCTATGCCCTGCATTTTCGTCCGTCGTAACACTTCTGTGTTTGACACACGGTCTTCCCATGTTATCCTCAGGATGTTTCGGAGGCACCCCATGTGGAAGACGTCTAATTTCTTAATCTCTTTCCTGTAGAGGCACCACGTTTCGGAGGCATATAACAATATGGGTAGGACAATCGCTTTGTAGACGGCCACCTTTGTTTTCAGTTTTAGATCATGCGATTTCCAGACACGTTGGTTTAGTTTGCCGAAGGCGGAGGCAGCTCTGGCTATGCGTACTGGGATTTCAGTGTCCAGATGGTTATCATTCCTAATCTCACTGCCAAGGTAGCGAAAGTGAGATACTACTTCTATGACACCGTTACCCAGGAGAATGTAAGGTTCTTCAGGTGGGCTTCCTCGCGGAGGCTGAGCCATTACCTGGGTCTTGGAAGTGCTGATTGTCAAACCGAATTTACTGCAGGATTCGTAACGATGGTTAAGGTACGACTGGAGTGCGCTAGCACTGTCAGCCATGAAGCAGGCGTCGTCAGCATAGAGGGCGTCGAGGATTCTCAGTTGACGGGATTTAGTCTTTGCGCGAAACCTTGACATAACCATAACCAAACACGTACACATACATATAACATGTCATAGTAGGGTTGGTTGTAAGAGATTGTGATAATAAACCCGCCATTGTGACATTTTCACAATAAAGAGTTTCACACGTTATCAAACGGCCAATTTACCATTCATTTTGAAAAAAAAAACAAATCAATTGATATTTGCTGCCGTTTGAATTTGCCACTAAGTTTTTAAAATATTTAAAATGATACTCAATTCGACGCTATCATCGTATATTGCAATACGAGTGTACGATAACTGTTGGCTATCTAATGTCAGAACAGTTATTATGTCGTAGAATCCATTTTTTTCCATAATTGAAGTTTTTTTTTTTAGCATCTGCTTGATATATTTTTCAAAAAATACATTAATTAAAATACATTAATTAATACAGATGGCCGTCACGGCGGCACAAATCACATTATTTAATTTTAAATTTAGTAAGCGACTATTTTGATTTGTTTGGTCAGATAATGAATTCGTTAATTTAATGCGTAAAGCTAGTAATTTTTTTTTATATGATTAATTTTGGCGGATACTGGCCGGTTAGAATTTTCCCGCTGCATATGGCTATGCACAAAAAAACGACGCCGTACTCGCTGTCAAACCGCCATCTTTTAAAGCGGCTCGCTTGCTTTCGTTTTATATACATTTTAATGGAAAATCTCCACGGTCGGCTCTCTCCTAGGGCTGACCGGGACTCGGTCGCTTTCAGTGTCGGGCCGGGGGGAATGTGACTCTCGTTGGCGCCTCGGGTCAGTGGAAAAAGCTACTGAATACAGTGGATTTTTGGCTGCAAGCAGGAGCTGATGGTTGGCACATTGTCACAATGGCCGGGTGCAAGGGGGTGGCTTCGGTCTCGGCGGGCGTGGGGGGTGCCGCCCCTAATCCTAATCCTGAATCCCCCTCCCTTCTCTTACTTCCAGCACCTCAGACCACATAGTAAGACTAACTCTCCCTAACCTAAAAGATACTTTCCAAGATCTACTCCCACTATCCGTTCCTGCAATACTTATGTCTCATCGTCTAAATTATTAACTAAATCATTCCCTAACAGGCATCCCTTCTTACGTTTATCCCTGTAATGTCCATATTGTGGTTCCTATGTTATGTACTTAAAACAGTGTTGTCCCTTCTCTTTGTCCGTAGGTTGGCTACTAACCATAGTTCCCATCCCGTTGTCAAGACAACACAGGAAACGAAGAAGAATCTCCCATATTGGCACAATCGCCAGCAACAAGCTGCGTGGAATTGCCACAATTAAGAAGAAGAAGAAGAAGAATGGAAAATCTGTTTTTAAAGAGTTTTATCTATTTGAAAGTGTTGTGATTAAGAGAATTTTAATTATATTGGGGTAAATCGTATTGTGGCACGACGCTGTTGACGTTTGGTGTACACTTCAGATGGTGCATGGACACGCTTCGTCGCCGGGTGTATAAGGTATTGTCGCAAAGTGCACAATATGTGTCAAAGCGCGCAAAGTATATGGGAAAGGCCATTTTTATAAACTCTCCAAGATTAAGCCCTTCGTCAAAGTTAGTGAAACCTTTACCCCTCGTTTATAGGAAATTCGCTGTTTTGAGGTTATTTTGTAGTGTCAATAGAGTCGTGGTTATTTAATATTTATTGAATGTGTACTTGTGCGCGTTGAAGGACTTAGGGACTGCCCAGTAGGTCAGTTTACCCTGGGATCAGTTTTTACAGGCGCGGCTGGACGGATTGCGCATCGTGTGGCGTCGGTCAATCGTCTGTGCATTCTGACTGATGACTGGGTGAGTCTGGAAATGACTGTTTCCTATAAAGCGGGGGTGGCTGTTGACCTAATGACAGCCACTCTTGAAACCACCGATCGGCTACCAGATCCCGTGTGAAGTCGGTCAAAGAATGCCACGGTCTGCGATGATATGAACTGAATCGCCGTTTACATTAGGTAGAGGACCGTGCAAGCGAACTTGAACCTGTAACCATTCGGGAGGCGAAAGAAATCCGGTCATAACTGGTAGTCAGGGGCGAGGCGGCTCGCTGGGTGCTCCTCAGTGTCTCACGTAAGGAGTTGGACTCTTGACGGGCTAGCTAACGGAGCATGATAATAGACTGTGGAATTATTGCTGTACAGGAACCTGTCTCAAAAATCGAAAAAATAAAGAAATACTACTATATTCGATCATTCTAATGCTAAATGTGAAAGAAAAAAGCTTCGGATGCGTAAAATTTCAAAACCAAATTTACATACAAAAAAAAATAGTTTTTTAAACTCAGTTTTTAAGGTTGTTTTAAAAAAAAACTAATCTACCATACCGCCAAATATTTTATGTGTTATTTAAAAATAAAACTAACAACCTACCTAAATTTTATGGGTTTGGCGGTTCTTTGAATGCCTATATCTCGCTTGTTTATTGAGACCGAATAAAGATTATTGCAGATTCGGAATCAGCATGGTGAATATAATTTAGTGACGTTAAAAAATCAACAATCTAGAAGAGGTTCCTATACTGCAATAATACCTAGACTGTATTTGTCTCTAAGTCTCTACTCTCATCCGACGGCTGAAAGAACTATCACATCATATTGTTATACCAGCCTGGGGTGACGGGTTCGCCCGCTGTAGTTGACACCGCCCAACTGATAAGTGAATAGGAATGTATACAAATAAATAAATAAATTACCTTTTTTATAGTCAGGCACAATATAGTCAAGCACAATAACTTATGACTGTTCAACTTGCAGTGATTTATTAATTTGTAAATGCGGTATTTGTTTAATTTGTACTTGTCTTTTGGGATATTTGATTCCCATAGAACAGTTAATTCTATGATAAGGGCCATCTTCCGAGATAGAGAGTCAAGAGTTATACAGTAGAACTCCAATTAACCGAATTAATTGGGACCGGACCCCATTCGGATAAATGGATTTATTTGGACAATAGGGTCTATTTTAATTAATTACTGTATGTGTGTTGAAAATGAAAAAAAAACATTTTTAAAGAAAGAGAGCTTATGGTCCCATGTCTGCTTTAACTTCGACATTAAGGTCAATCTTAAAAAATTATTTTTTTGTTGTTAGCCAACACACCTTCGTCTTCGCCCTTTACAAAAAGTTTCCTTAAAAGTTGCTTTCTGAAATGGTGTCTCATGGTTTCGATGATAGACTGGTTCATTGGTTGCAACAAGTTTGTGACGTTGTCACGCTGAGGAAACCTTAGGAGTCGCATTTCCTCGCGTGGAAACCTGTAAGTCGCATTTTCTCGCGTGGAAACATTTCGATTTACTCGAGATCAATTGATTTCCGATAGGTTAGATGTCAAACGTCAAACGTCTTGACAGCTGACAGCTATTTTGTCTTTTTTTGTAAAGCCATGAGAACAAGCCTTTTGCACCTAATTGCTGATCGCGTAAAGACCACATTCAAAATTATCTTTGATAAGTACGTTTCATATTTAAGGAAATAAAACCAATAAAATTATTATTAACGTAGAAAGTTAACATTTAATACGCTGGTCAAACAGAAATAAATCTAGGAATTATCCCACATAATTCAATAAATTGATATTTTTATTGGAGTCAAATTATCTATGGTTTGACAGTTTCGAGCTAGATAAAAGCGAGGGTCTGCACCCGCCATTTTCACTTTTTGGGCCTTTACGTCGATCGGCAAGTCGACCCTTGGCAAGCGTTGGACCCCATTCCCTTCGGGGTCCTTCGGGGGCACGATTTCCCCGCCAGGAATGGAGCCGTAGTCCGGCGCCTGGCCGGCATATAAAGGCCGACGCGCGCGGCGTCAGTGCGCGCGCGCGTCTCCTCGCCGGAAACCCGCGATGGCCTGAGAGTCTTCCTCGCCTTCGGCCACGCGGAACAGCGGCCGTTCTCCTTCGCCGGGGGCGCGCTCAGGAGTTGAGCGCCCCGTCGCCCGCTTCAGCTGCTGTGCCCGCCCCGGGCGATAGTTGACGACCGCCGCACCGCGTGCGCCCATCGTTCCTTCAAGCGTTTCCTGCTCCGCTCTCCAGAAGCAGCTTTACATCTTCGCTCTTCAAGCACCTATTCAGGGGCCGTCTTCAAGGCAGTCAGTGCCCGACCCCGCAAGACGTCCGCGTTGGCTAAGCCGCGGGATCTCTCCGATAATTTTGCAAACCCGTCCTCGGAACCTTTTCCCGAATCACAGTGAACTCGAGAAACATGCCCTCGACCTGAGGCTCTTGCTCTGTCGTTATTTTTCTATTCCAGTAATTTTAAATAATTATATTTTTAATTGTTAATTCCATTAATCAAATCAAGTTTATATTGTTAATTCCAATTAATCAAATCAACGAATATTTTAAATTATCTAGGCGTTTTATCGCCCCATATATCTGTCGGTCGGTCGACGAGTTGGTAATAAAGATACATTTTACTAATTCATTCTTTTATTATACTATTATATTCATGTCAAACCGGTAACGTGACATTGGCGCCCGTCTTCTTAATTTTTCTCGAGTTCAGGTTTTCCATTTCTGGCGTACCCTCCGAATAATCTTTCTGTCTGTTTCAGCCATTTTTCAGCTTCGGGCGGGTAAGTGTTTTGTGTAATCGTTACCCCATTTCAAATTTCTTCGAGTATTTTCGTAGCGGGGTTTTCTCTTGCACTTACCGGTCGTCGTCGTGGCGTTTCTGCATATTCAGCACCTTGCGTTTCCAAAAACTCAAAATGATTAAATTTAAAATCAAAATATTATATACATTTCGTCATTATCATGACAATATTAACCCAAGGGTACATCCAATAAAACTTATTATAGTCGGTTTTATAGATTCCGCTTAGGACAATATGTCCGATACCGTGATCGAGAATAACATCCCAATTTCTGGTACATCTCGATACACAATATTAAAACCTTTCATAATTCTTGAAGGTAAGGAATCTAATTTCCATTAATAATTTATAATGTAAATTTATTATATTCAACTAGTATATAATTTATCTAAAATCATATTTCGGGTTAACATCGTAGTTCTCGTACAACCGTCTCGGTACATATCTTATATATTTTCAGTTCGGATGATTGTCATTATTAATAATTTATTATTAACCTTAATTATGTGGGGGCGAAATCACACTTCCTAAATTCCTGGAAGTGGGAATTCTAGTTTCCTAGATAATTCATCGTTAATTTCAGTCACTAATAATAGCATACCTGTATAAAGGTAAAACTTTTTTGATAACGGTATTTTTTTTTGTAAAACCCATGATACCTGCTCTCATATTCATTGGAATTATGGAACATGCATTGCATCCAATTCCTTGTCAAAAATCATTATAAAAATAATTCATTATTATTATTAATAATAAACATACAACATATTCTGTGTAGAGCTTACAATTCACTGTACTCGTTTTCTCGGAAGGTTCCTTCAGTACCAAATTCTAACTTTCTAAGTTATGGATAAAATAAATTTAGATTTTATTACTAAATACTATTATATCTTCAATTGCGAAAAAATATAGCATAGCTAGAATTATAAATACCAAAAATTGAAGAAAATTTACATAGAACGTCCTCTCCGGAAACATTGAAAATTTTGAGTTTTTGGAAAATCAATTTTCTAAATTCTGTTAATATTTCTTTATCAACTCTTTTATTATTATTAATCATTATATGACATTCATTCAACATAATATGTCCTATACTTTGAAGAAACTTTTTCCGTTTCACCTTCAACCTTCAATAGCTCTTAGGAGTAGGAATTATAATTTCATTATTTCATATAATTTATATTTTCGTTCCGAAATAAATAATCCATGTTCGACACATATTTTAGGAATACCAACTTTCGTTATTTCGTGAGGGGAGGTTTTCTATCCGGTATTCCGACTTTTCTCTAGTCTTGGAGAACGGCATCGTTATCGTTTCTCTTACCGGATAGGGAAACAAGTGGAGTAATCGAGCGGCCTTGCAACTCGTTAAATAAGCCTATGCATAAACCTGTCGGTGTTCCGTTTTTCAAAATATATAAAGAATTTTTATTTTCAACAACAATTCTTTCTTCACATTATTAGTTCCTACTCCAGAGTAAATTCTTCAAAATTCATCTAAAATTTTGTCCATACATATTGTCCGATAGTGACAAATACTTGCGTTGTTATGTACGCAGTGGCGGAAATAAATATCGACGTACGATGTTATCTTTTCAAAAGATAACAGCGTTGTTGTAAGGTGCAATAATTCTCTAGCTTCAGCAGGAATTGCAACTTTTATGAATGGTTTATGAATGGTGAATAGAATGGAAGGTGGTATGTTTCCGACAATTGTCGATCTGTCACTCTCAAGTAATCACTTCTGAAGAAAATCGAGCGGACTTGCAACTCGTTAAATAAGCCTATGCATCGAGCGGCCCTGCAACTCGTTAAATAAGCCTATGCATAATCAATATGAGTCTTTCCTTCGGTAATACAGTTTCTGTCACTGGGGGAATGGCATCGTTATCATTCCTTTTTCATTACCGGTGGGAAAAGCAAATTGCGATACAATTTCTTTCAGAAGTAGATCTGATATTGAGGACAGTAGCCGCTGCGCGCAGAAGATTTAACAAAAGTATTTAGTTAGAGGGATCGGATGGAACTTTAGTTTTTTTTCTCTTTTCAAAAAAAAATTTCATTGCATGGAATTTTTTTTTTGTTTTGCGAGGGGGGTGTGTCACGCTGAGGAAACCTTAGGAGTCGCATTTCCTCGCGTGGAAACCTGTAAGTCGCATTTTCTCGCGTGGAAACATTTCGATTTACTCGAGATCAATTGATTTCCGATAGGTTAGATGTCAAACGTCAAACGTCTTGACAGCTGACAGCTATTTTGTCTTTTTTTGTGAAGCCATGAGAACAAGCCTTTTGCACCTAATTGCTGATCGCGTAAAGACCACATTCAAAATTATCTTTGATAAGTACGTTTCATATTTAAGGAAATAAAACCAATAAAATTATTATTAACGTAGAAAGTTAACATTTAATACGCTGGTCAAACAGAAATAAATCTAGGAATTATCCCACATAATTCAATAAATTGATATTTTTATTGGAGTCAAATTATCTATGGTTTGACAGTTTCGAGCTAGATAAAAGCGAGGGTCTGAACCCGCCATTTTCACTTTTTGGGCCTTTACGTCGATCGGCAAGTCGACCCTTGGCAAGCGTTGGACCCCATTCCCTTCGGGGTCCTTCGGGGGCACGATTTCCCCGCCAGGAATGGAGCCGTAGTCCGGCGCCTGGCCGGCGTATAAAGGCCGACGCGCGCGGCGTCAGTGCGCGCGCGCGTCTCCTCGCCGGAAACCCGCGATGGCCTGAGAGTCTTCCTCGCCTTCGGCCACGCGGAACAGCGGCCGTTCTCCTTCGCCGGGGGCGCGCTCAGGAGTTGAGCGCCCCGTCGCCCGCTTCAGCTGCTGTGCCCGCCCCGGGCGATAGTTGACGACCGCCGCACCGCGTGCGCCCATCGTTCCTTCAAGCGTTTCCTGCTCCGCTCTCCAGAAGCAGCTTTACATCTTCGCTCTTCAAGCACCTCTTCAGGGGCCGTCTTCAAGGCAGTCAGTGCCCGACCCCGCAAGACGTCCGCGTTGGCTAAGCCGCGGGATCTCTCCGATAATTTTGCAAACCCGTCCTCGGAACCTTTTCCCGAATCGCAGTGAACTCGAGAAACATGCCCTCGACCTGAGGCTCTTGCTCTGTCGTTATTTTTCTATTCCAGTAATTTTAAATAATTATATTTTT
Organism: Micropterix aruncella; assembly: GCA_944548615.1. Lineage (NCBI taxonomy): Eukaryota > Metazoa > Arthropoda > Insecta > Lepidoptera > Micropterigidae > Micropterix > Micropterix aruncella. Next base: position 9,680,782 of record OX155968.1, read on the forward strand.
AATTGTTAATTCCATTAATCAAATCAAGTTTATATTGTTAATTCCAATTAATCAAATCAACGAATATTTTAAATTATCTAGGCGTTTTATCGCCCCATATATCTGTCGGTCGGTCGACGAGTTGGTAATAAAGATACATTTTACTAATTCATTCTTTTATTATACTATTATAGTCATGTCAAACCGGTAACGTGACGTTTGGCGCTAAAAAAATTGTTTTAAACTGGCCATTCCCTTTTTCCAACAATTCTTCGGTGGATTGAGTTGGTGCATTATCAACAATCAGTATGTTACCATCTTATTTTTTTCCGTTTTAATTTCGGATAATCAGTGATTCGGATAGTCGGAGTTCGGATAATTGGAGTTCTACTGTATCTGGACGGCGGGCTGTGCATCCGAGACTTTCAGGGAATTTACACTGCTTAGAGACTAAATCGACCTCCAGAATCTAATCTGAAGCTTTGTCGATTATTGAGAAAGGTTTTGTAGTGATTTTTTTTTTGCCTCTAGAGCCATCCCTCACAGACTGTACTGTCAAAAAATAGAATACAAATGGAGCTTATGATGGACCCACTCCGGTGGGTGAATTCCATGGCAGCTCCGTTTGTATTTATTTTTTTTATTTATTACTTTTCTGAGGGGTATTATTTTTTTTTTTATTTGTTGAGTGGGGTTTTTCTAAGGTCTTTATGAGCCTTGTAACACTGCGACCATTGCTGATCTATTGTGCTCGCCACCTACTATAGTTCTGCGCTAAGCCTCGTGTCATTTAAGAACCGCAGCAGGCTTTTGGCACCAGATTGTTTTACCTCCTCAGGTTGGAGGTAGTGACCACCCAGGTGGTTGTATCTTTTACGCATCAGCGGGCCACACTCGCACATGAGGTGCTGGGGAGTTTCCTCTGCCCCTTGGCAGAACCTGCACATTTTTGTGTCTTTGAGCTTGAGGTTGAACATGTGTTTGTTCAGGCCACAATGCCCCGTGAGCGCCCTTACCAGTATGCGTAGATTGTTCCTATTTAGCGATAGGGCCTCACGGGCCGTCTTACGGTCGTAAGGCTTAATAAGCGCTTTGGAATGATTCAACCCTGGCGTGTTGTTCCAGTGGTTGACGGATTGTTCTAAACACATTTGTTTGAGCATTAGGTTTGCAAGGCTTTATGGTACGCCACAGCAAGGTTCAGGGCCGTATAACGTTCCCTTTGCTCCCGTCCTAGCAAGTTCGTCGGCTTTTTCATTTCCCTCGATTCCTGCATGGCCGGGAACCCATCTTAGTATTACCCTGTTCTTTTCGCCCAGGGAATTCAGTAGTGATATGCAGTTTTGCACTAGCTTTGAATTAATGGTATTCGAGGCTAGTGCCATAAGAGCTGCTTTGCTATCCGAGTGGATATAGATACGGTGGTTGGCGTAGTCCTTTTGGAGGTTGATATCCGCACATTCAATAATGGCGTAAACCTCCGCTTGGAATATGGAGGCGTATTTTCCCAAGTTTACACTTCTTTCGAAGTTTGGTCGCTCTCCATATATACCACAGCCTACGTCAAGTCCCGATTTGGACCCATCAGTATACCATTTAAGGCTACCGGCCTCCCATTGCAGTTGGCTTTTTAGTCTGTGCGTCTCTGGTCTGTGTTGATTCCCTGCAATGTTTGTACTGCATGAGCCTTTCACTACAAAACTACTACTTATCTAATTAACAAACTTTTTTTGCAGATTTTTTTTAACATCCTTGATGTGTTCAATCAGTCGAGTCGCTATGGGTCGCTTTGTTTGTCCAATTGACTGAAGCAGAGACAAGACAGCATAGGCTGAGGATGTTCTACTTACCTCACTTTTGCCCATCATCAACCCCAACCAACTGCAAAATGGAGCAAATGGTTGAAGATGTTGCACGATTTAGGACTGCTGCACTGATCTGACGAACTGCGAACTACATGTGCTGTACGATGACGTGTCGCCTTCATCGCAAGTTAGACCAAAGTGGCCCCTCACCGTGCCCTGAATGGAGTGATGGCAGCCGTCATAGGCAGCAGACTGACCACAACAATAAGAGAGTTGTCGTATAACATACCGTGACTAGGATCTAAGCGATCGCTTGCGCTTCTGATGATTAAGAGAGGATAGTTGAGATTTGCGTCAGTCGCCATATTAATACAATTAAATTGTTTGCAGATTTTCTTACAGCTTACAGCTCTTACAGCTGAAAATCCTTCTTGCAATGTCCTTAGTAAAATTACCATGAATTAATCTATCCATTTCGATTCATTAGCTTAAAAATCAGTTATGCTTGTAGTGAGATGACCTATTACACCGGTTTGAACCCGGTGGTCTACCTGGGGGTCTGCATCGGGGTTGTAAAATGGATCGGTGTCTTCACTGTTTATAACGTCATCATAAACCACATGATCAACTTCATCGTCTGATCCAGAATCATTGTCAGCCTCCCACTACAATACTACTCCTATCTAATAAACAAACTTTTTTGCAGATTTTTTTCAACATCCTTGATGTGTTCAATTAGTTGAGTTGCTATGGGTTGCTTTGTCTGTCCAATTGACCGAAGCAGAGCCAAGACAGCATAGGCCGAGGACGTTCTACCTGCCTCAGTTATTCATCATCAACCCCAACCAATCGCAAAATGGAGCAAATGGTTGAAAATGTTACACGATTTGGGACGTGTACGCTGCTGCGCTGATACAGAATAGATCTGACGAACTGCAAACTACATGTGCTGTACGAGAACGTGTCGCCTACATTGCAAGTTAGACCAAAGTGACCCCTCACCGTCCCCCGAATGGAGTGATGACAGCCGTCATAGGCAGCAGACTGACCACAACAATAAGAGAGTTGTCGCATAACATACCGTGACTAGGATCTAGGCGATCGCTTGCGCTTCTGATGATTAAGAGAGGATTGTTGAGGTTTGCGTCAATCGCCATATTAATACAATTAAATTGTTTGCAGATTCTCTTACAGCTGAAAATCCTTCTTAAAAGGTCCTTGATAAGATTACCATCAATTAATCTATCCATTTCGATTCATTAGCTTAAAAATCAGTTATGCTTGTAGTGAGATGACCTACGACACCGGTTCGAACCGTTCACTACTGAACAAGAACTTTGCCATCCACAAAAGATGGATGGCAAACATTGCCATCCACCTCTGTTTATCAATATTTTATCGATGAGTAGTAGTCTTTAATTTAAAGAGCCGAGGTACAAGGTTTTCGATCCCATAGAGTGGTCTAGAGCAGTGGTCCCCAACCCCCGGGCCGCGGCCCGGTACCGGGCCGTGGACCAAATGGTACTGGGCCGCGCAAAACAAAGAAATAAACTGGACATAAGCAAGACACTTCGGGTGTCACTATCTCCTATTACCCCTAGATGTAATCATCTCGTTTCAATGAAGCAAGCTCAGGGTTCTCATTGATTTAGCATTAAGTTCAAATATTAAATCTGTTTCTATTCATTTTTAAGGGGTAACTGTATTTCTCTACTATTATTTGTCACTATAACTTATGTAGGTACCAAAATTGTAATTTTTATTATGATATATTGTACAAATATTTTAGCTTTTTAATACAAAAAAATACATTCAATGTGACCCCCCCTCCCCCCCAGTGGGCCGCGGTAATATTATCAAATGTTGACCGGTCCGCGGCGACAAAAAGGTTGGGGACCACTGGTCTAGAGTATGCAGAGAAAGCGTCGTATTCCTATGTAGCCTAGAGGGGTGAAACTTTCTACTTGGCTTGGCGCGTGACAGCTATAGCTTGCTGAGACACAGGCGTATGCTGAGACGCGGTTCCAGGAAGCGCAGGGCTGAGCAGATGTAATGTACTGAACGTACTGAGAGCTGCTTGCGCTGCATCTCAGGCACGTGAAACGCAGACATGTGTATCCTGCTCTGCGCCTCGTAGTGCTGGCACTGATTTCTGCACGATGCATGCAACTCAGAATGAGTTTTTAGATAGATTTTATAATTGCTGAGTTGACCACATTTAATGATAAATGATAAAACATTTAATTAAATTCCTAAATTGTTTGTCAGATAACTTTCTCCAGTGTACAAATTCTTTATTAGTAGAGCGTTTTTTCAGCTAATCACTTTTCCAAATAGCTTTTCTACGCTTTGATAAACTGTAAAGTAGCAACAATTCATTAATTTCATAACCAAACTCTGAATCTAAATTCATTTTTCTCATCAAACTAGAAAACTGTCTATTTCTTGTACTATCTAGGACGCGAATGAATGCATCTATGTCATTTAGCATCTGCATCTATCTTATACGCTCGCACCCATGTATGCCTCGACTACACTGCCTCGTAGCATACGCTCGCAGCCTATGTTTGCCTCGACTGCCCTGCCTCGCAAAATCTGTACTATGTTATTCTGCGTCACCTGCGTCTCAGCATAGGCTTAGCCTTGAGTGCATGCAACATTTGTATAAGGGTGTCGTGTTATTGCATTCGATCTACAGAATTCAATTGAAATTCCGTTAATTTTATCTTAACGAAAAATGGAGCCTAACAATGTACGTTCAGGCAACCTAAACACTGTTCCACTTGGCCATGTATTGCTAAGTTATTGCCACTTGACATTTTGGCGTTGTGAAAAACACTAGCTTACACTATCATTTCTACCCTCATATGATACATATACATACACATACACACGCGTGTGTGTGTGTGTGTCTGTGTGTCTGTGTGTGTGAGGGTGTGTGTGTGTGTGTGTGTGTGTGTGTGTGTGTGTGTGTGTGTGTGTGTGTGTGTGTGTGTGTGTGTGTGTGTCTCCTAGCTACATCAAGGAGGAAAGTACATTAAAAACATGTAGTACGTAGTTTGACGGAAATCTATCTTCACACACATCACTTTTTCTTCCATTGTTCCAGCATAGGTCGCGATTGGATTGAAGAACGGGTACTCAGGGTGTGTGTGTCTGTCTGTCTGTCTGTGTCTGTCTGTCTGTCTGCGTGTGTATGTCTGTCTGTGTGTGTCTGTCAGGGTGTGTCTGTCTGTGTGTGTGTCTGTCTGTCTGTGTGTGTGTGTCTGTGTGTGTCTGTGTGTGTGTGTGTCTCCTAGCTACATCAAGGAGGAAAGTACATTAAAAACATGTAGTACGTAGTGTGACGGAAATCTATCTTCACACACATCACTTTTTCTTCCATTGTTCCAGCATAGGTCGCGATTGGATTGAAGAACGGGTACTCAGGGTGTGTGTGTCTGTCTGTCTGTCTGTGTCTGTCTGTCTGTCTGCGTGTGTATGTCTGTCTGTGTGTGTCTGTCTGTCTGTGTCTGTCTGTGTGTGTGTCTGTCTGTCTGTGTGTGTGTGTCTGTGTGTGTCTGTGTGTGTGTGTGTGTCTGTGTGTGTGTGTCTCCTAGCTACATCAAGGAGGAAAGTACATTAAAAACATGTAGTACGTAGTGTGACGGAAATCTATCTTCACACACATCACTTTTTCTTCCATTGTTCCAGCATAGGTCGCGATTGGATTGAAGAACGGGTACTCAGGGCCACGGCGTAGAAATGACAATTGGGGTCGGCTTCACTAACTCTGGTAGTGCCAGAGTTGAAGTACCAGGTTGATATTTTGAGCAAAGATTTTTGTTGCTGCAGTGTCTGCCGGCTGGTGTCTGACCGTCACAAAGCCATTTAAGAGTTTTTTTCCCTTTCGCTCGAGCAGGTGTGACTACAAGGAGATCGTCGGAGAAGACATTACTTTCAAAGAGCCTTAGACTACCAAAGTAACTAACTTAATGGCCAAATTTGATCCGTACTGGCAAAACCGAACACCTGCATTAGCTATTTTATTAAAGTCGTCCAAATGTGCGCCGGACTAAACGTACCACTTAATGAATGTTAGCAATTATATATTTTTCAGGACTTTCAAATTCTAGCCGAACGATGTAAGTGGTGTCTGAAATCTCAATATTATGACTGAGGATACATAAAATAAAATACAAACGGAGCTGACATTGAATTCACTGCCCGAAGTCAGGCCCATTATATAGTATTACTACACTTCTGGGGGGTGAGCAGTGGATTCCGGACTAACGGCCGGCTGTGGTAGGTTTAGGACAGCAGTCTTGCCACATGTGAGCGTTCACCTTACCACCCATTCGCTATCCCTTCGAAGCCATAGAACTTGAGATGCGGAAATGGCGGTTTTAGATATTTTTTCTAGGACTGAGTTGATTATTTTTATGGTAAGATGAAGATCTTTAAAAAGGTGAAACAGAGATTTAGCTGGCAGGCCACGAGCGCTAACTTCCACCGCGTGAAGGTGAACAGTAAAGCTGTTCTGGGTGACGGCATTTGCAAGATCATGGTATTTATTTAATTTGACTTTCGGGCTTTCGACCGGGCGGTCGTGGATCACTAACTGGGAATGGGTGGTTTTTTTCAGGACTTGTCATACTAAGTATTTTGCAATGTTACTGGTTGACTATTGAATTATATAGAATAGATACAAAGCCATGGAATTCACGGACTGTAATCGGGTCCCATCATAATATTATTGTTATACTTCTAATTGATGAGGGGTGGACTCGAGGTAATAACTATCTAGGACAGCTGTCTTACTACATGTGAGCATAACCTTACCACCCATTCACTCCCTCCTTCGAAGCTATAGGATTTGATATGACGAAATTTTGAAGTTAGGCAATTTTTCAAGGAATGAGTTGATTATATTCCTAGAGAGACCAAGGACTAGAGATCTGGCTGGCAGGCCATGAGCGCCTACTTTCATTGCGTGATGGTGAACATTGAAGTCGTTCCGGGTGAGTGCATTCACGAGATTATGCTATTTATTTAATTCGACAAGATCTTCCGGACTTCCGTCGGAGCGGACGTGTTCATAGTAATGACACATCAATGTGACAGCGATAAAGATTAGATGTTTTTTTCAGCACTATTGTAATGCCTATCAAGCTACAGATAGATATAGAGCTACCATGGAATTCACCGATCGGAATCAGGGTTCTACGGGTTACTAATTTACTTTTAGGCGATGAGCGGTGGACTCCGTACTAACGAGGACAGCTGTCTTGCCACATGCAAGCGTACGCCTTACCACTCACTCACTCCCCTTCGATACAATAGAATTTAAGATGCGGAAATTAACATTTTAGGTATATTTTTTAGGAATGAGTTGATTATTTACCTGGAGAGACCGAGGGCTATTGGAAAGGCAGGCCACGAGTGCCAAGTTTCACCTCGTGATAGTAAAAAATTGAAGTCGTTCCGGGTGAGTGCATTCACTAGATTATGCTATTTATTTAATTCCACGAGATCTTCCAGACTTCCGTTGGAGCGGACGTGTTCATAGTAATGACACATCAAAGTGACACAGCGATGAAGATTAGATGTTTTTTTCAGCACTATTGTAATCCCTATCGAACTATAGATAGATATAGAGCTACCATGGAATTCACCGATCGGAATCAGGGTTCTACGGGTTACTAATTTATCTTTAGGCGATGAGCGGTGGACTCCGACTAACGAGGACAGCTGTCTTGCCACATGCGAGCGTACGCCTTACCACTCACTCACTCCCCCCTTCGAAGCGATAGGATTTAAGATGCGGAAATTAACATTTTAGGTATATTTTTAAAAAATGGAGGCGTGCTCGGTGAGGATATTCACGAGATTATGCTATTTATTTAATTCGACGAGATCTTCCGGACTTCCTCGTCGGAGCGGATGTGTTCATAGTAATGACACATGAATGTGTCACAGCGATGAAGATTAGATGTTTTTTTTTCAGCACTATGAATGAGTATGAGAATCAGAATGAGTCGACTATTTACCTGGAGAGACCGAGGACTATTGGAAAGGGCAGGCCACGAGTGCCAAATTTCACCGCGTGAAGGTAAAAAATTGAAGTCGTGCCGGGTGAGGGCATTCACGAGATTATGCTATATATTTAATTCAACGAGATCTTCCGGACTTCCTCGTCGGAGCGAACGTGTTCATAGTAATGACACATGAATGTGACAGCGATGAAGATTAGATGGTTTTTTTCAGCACTATGAATGAGTATGAGAATCAGAATGAGTCGATTATTTACCTGGATAGACCGAGGACTATTGGAAAGGGCAGGCCACGAATGCCAAGTTTCACCGCGTGATGGTAAAAATTGCATGTTTTTAGAAGATAGTCTTGTGGTCTTGGGTAAATATACAGTGAACAGACTGATTTGTTTGTAGTATGAGGAACAGCAGCTAGTGTTTTAAGGTGTATGGTGAATTATATTATATTATAAGTGTAGGGTTGGGACATTCGATTATAGGATGACAGCTACTTAGTGAAGTTCTTCAACCATCTATGGGGGCTGATGCTGGCAAGGACCGGACAACTAACTCGCTGCCAAGTCTTCACCCAGCATACGGACTTGAGGTCAGAGTCACGAACAAACTAGAGAAGATTATTCGACATCGCTTGACCTGTCGCCTGTTGTCGTCTTATTATTTTCGTAGCGCTGAAGTTATCTTTTTGTGCGCTTGCAAATGCAAGAATTTAAAAATGACATGCAAGGATTTTTTTTTCATGTTCCATTTCAAAAAGGTTGCCGTTTTAATGGTGTACCATTTACAGAACTAGTATTATGTACCTATAGATTAATTCATCGCTCACGGTAATGTTTCAAACGTTTAAAGGCGAAATCAAAGACTGATTTGTAAGAGTCATGAGATTATGCTATTTATTTAATTCGCCGAGATCTTCCGGACTTCCTCGTCGGAGCGGATGTGTTCATAGTAATGACGCATGAATGTGACACAGCGATGAAGATTAGATTGCTATCCTAAGTATCCTAGTATTGCTATCCTAAGTATTTTGTAATGTTACTTGTTGACTATTGAATTTTATATAGATATATAATAGATACAGAGGGAACTGCCATGGAATTCACTGAGTAAACGGGAGCATAACCTTACTCCCTCCTTTGAAGCCTTTGGATTTGAGATGCCAAATTTTGAAGTTAGGCATTTTTTCAAGAAATGAGTTGATTATTTTCCTGGAAAGACCAAGGACAAGCGAGCTGGCTGGCAGGCCATGAGCCCCAACTTTCATTGCGTGATGGTGAACATTGAAGTCGTTCCGGGTGATGGCATTTGCAAGATCATGGTATTTATTTGATTTGACTTGTGGTCTTTCGGGCTTTCGATCGGGCGGTTGTTGATCACGACAGCTGTCTTGCCACATGCGAGCGTACACTTCACTACCCACTCACTTCCCCTTTAGAGCAATAGAATGAGATTCGGAAGTTGGAGGTCTATGTATTTTTTCTAGGAATTACTTGATTATTTTCATTTAGGGACCGAGTACTTTAAGAGATGGCAGACCGCGAGCGCCAACTTTCACCGCGTGATGGTAAAAAACTTAAGCCGTTCCGGGTGACGGCATTTGTGAGATCATGGTATTTATTTAATTTGATTTATGGTCTTTCGGGCTTTTGACCGGGCGGTTGTTGATCACGACAGTGAAGAACTGGTGATATTTTCAGAACTCTATTGTAATCCCAAGTATTTAGCAATGTTACTTGTCGACTATTAAATTATATAGATGTAGAATAGATACAATGGGAGTTGCCACGGCAGGTATTGTTATTTTACTTCTGGGGGATGAGCGGTAGACTCCGAACTAACGACCTACTTAACAATAATAAATAATAATAATAAACTCTTTATTTGCACTTAATTCGTATACAAAAAAGGCGAGCTTATTGCCACATGGCAATGTCTTACAACTAACTTAAACACAGTGGTGCATGCGCGCATTGTGAAAATAAAGATTATTACATAACATACAGATAAGTGGAAGAATTTAAAACTAATAATGCCCGAGGAGAGGAACAGGAGAGAAAGGGAAGAACTGGTTATTCTTAGAAAGGTAGTAATCCGTAAGGTGAGTCTTAAACGATGGTAACGAAGGCGAGTTTCGTATATTTGCTGGGAGATCGTTCCAGAGTCTTGCATCATGAAAGAATAGGAATAGAAATCACTATTATGACTCGGAATTTTTAATAAACTGTCAGAGGCTGACCGAAGTACGAGACCGTGGGAACTTAGTGGTTCAAAAAGCTCGTGGAGATAGGATGGTGTTAATTGGGAGAGTACACGATATAGGAGAGCAAGTATATGAACATTTCTTTGGCGTACTGGCAACCACTTTAACTGTGCCCTATAGTCGGACACGTGATCATACTTACGTAGACCGAAGATGAATCGTATGCATACATTTTGCAAACGTTCAAGTTTGTTGAGCAGTTCCTCTGATAAATCGAGATAAGCCACTCTGTATAGTCAAGGAGAGAGGTAGTACTATGGCCGGGACAGAAACCGGACTGATAGGGATTAAACATATTGAATTCAGAAAGTAATCTGATAGCTGATAGAACACTATATGCTCCCAACACTTTTGAGAGAGCAGGGAGAAAAGATTGGCCTGAAATCATTTGGTCGAACAGGATTTTATATTTTAGGACGGGTATAACGTAGACATTTTTCCAAGGAGCTGGGTACGAACCAAATTCCATTGAGGAGTTTATTATGTGGGTAACGACTGGAAGAATAATACATTGGATGATACGTTTGAGCATATCTACACTGAGACCATCCGTTCCCACCGACTTAGATTTTATCCGGTTTAATGTTAGTAAAACTGTTTCAACAGTAGCTGGAACAAAGTGAAATTTACACGGATTGACTGGCACATTAGAATTGGCAATATAGGTGGTAGCACGGGACTTTGTTATATTATCTAGTGGAACCGGTGACTTTGAGAAGTGGTTATTAAGAACGTCTATATCTACATTGGGATCTACGGGTCCTTTACATTTACCAATTCCAAGTTGGCTCAGCACTTTCCACATTTCTTTGGGAGTACAATTTGCAAGCGAGTCGAAAATGTAACATTTTTTTGCATTACGACATAGTTGGTTACAACGATTCCTTAACGTACGGTAAAATTCCCAGTTGTCAGCTGAAGGATAACGCTTAAACTTAGACTTGGGCTCTATCGCGCTTTAACATATATTGCCGGATGGAATCGTTGAACCAGGGGTCTGATTGATGTCGTACTTTAGCTATTTTCACAGGGGCATGCTTGTCGTAAAGTCTGATGATCTTCGTATTAAAGAGACCAAGTTTCTCGTCGATGGTAGGGCTCTGGAAAACATCCTGCCAGTCGAGTTCCCAGGCGTCGCGACAGAAAGCTTCGTTGTCTAAGCGCCTAAAATCCTTGAATTTAATTTACCTACGGGGTACTTTACAGCAATGGATTTTATAAGAGGCATATAGAAGGTCGTAGTTTGAGAAACCGCCGATCGTCAATTGACCATGGAAAATGATGAGCCGGGGATTAGATGTCATTATCAGATCGAGCCAAGTGTGGGAGTTACCGCTGTGGTGTGTAGCCTGCAGCGGAAGTAAAGAAAGATTTAAAGGACATTAACCTTGTTAGTTAGTTAGTTAGTTAGTTAGTTGTACTGGGCGTTCCTCCGCAAGTCGACATCCAGTGTGCCTATTTTGCGTGTAACGGGGGTAGCGCTATTCCACCCACCCCAGCTCCTCGACGAAAGCCAGCAGGGCTTTCAGGTTTCCTGCTGCCTCGCGCAGGGTGCCTGGAGTCCCAAGGTGTTTTGTCCTGTATACTTCTACCTGTTTACAATCTAGCAGAATGTGTTTTGTGGTTTCTTCCGCCTCCATGCATGCTCTGCACATAGGGCTATTCGTTCCGCCCATGTTGAAGAGGTGTTTGTTTAGTGTGTTGTGTCCTGTTATCAGTCCCACTAGTTTGCGTAGTTGGGGCCTTTTTGTCCTTAGAAGTGTTTTGGTAAGTTTGTGGTTGTATTCCACTACTATTTCTTTGGTTTGTCTGCAGGTGTCTATCTCTTTCCAGTGTGTTTGATGTAGTTGTTTGTAGTGGTTGTCAAGTTGGTTGTTTATGTGCGAGTAGGGTAGGGGCACGATAGGTTCGGGTCCGTATGCCGGTGTGTCTGAGCCCTTACGGGCTAGTTCATCCGCAGCATCGTTTCCTCTTGAGTTACTGTGTCCCTTGATCCATTTCAGTGTCACCTTATTGCCTTTTCCGCATACCTCGAGGAGGCTTTGGTGGCATTCGTATATGAGCCCAGATGTAAATCTATCGCTTCCCAGTGCCTGTAGCACTGACCTGCTGTCCGATAGAATACATATGTTTTCGTGTTTTAGCTGCCGCTGTTTCACTGCGTTGCAAGCTTCTATTATTCCCATACATTCTGCTTGGAAAACTGTGTTGTGTGCTCCGAGTGGTTTGAAGATGTGTATGTTTAGGTCTTCCGAGAAGACACCACATCCTGTACCTTTGTTGGTTTTTGATCCATCTGTGTAGATTCTTAGGTCCGTTTGATTCAGTGCTTCTTTTGAGTCTTCTGTTAATGATATGGCATATTCTTTCCAGAAGATCATAGTTTTGGGTATTCTGTCGATTGCCGCTTCCAGCATTGGAAAACTTGACAGTATATTATCATATATATTCGTGTGCGGTGTTTTATATTTGGTCCATAAGTTTAGATTCTTTAGACGAAGAGCCGTTGCGGCTGCTTCTTTTTGTATATGTAGGTGTAGTGGTAGAAGCCCTAGCATGATTTCCAGCGCCGCTGTTGGAGTTGTTCTCATGCAGCCGGTCGCTGCTATACATGCTAGCCTTTGCATTTTCTGTAATTTGTTGATTGCAGTAGTGAGTTGGGTGCGGGGCCACCATACTACAGCTCCGTAGCTTATCATTGGTATTATTATCATTTTGTACAGCCACAGTATAATGTGTGGGGCTAGTCCCCATTTCTTGCCCACCATTCTTCGGCATTGCCAGAAGGCGACTGTTGCTTTGTTTAGTTTGTTGTCTAGGTGTTTATTCCAGTTTAGTTTTTCGTCCAAAGTTATTCCTAGGTACTTTACTTCTTTAGAGAGCGTTAGTCTGGATCCAAACAAGGTTGGCATTTTGTATGTACCCAATTTACGTTTATGTGTGAAGAGAATGGTGTCGGTCTTTTTTGGATTTACCGACAGGTCATTCTCCTTGCACCATTTCTCTATTATTTTCAAAGCTGTTTGTGTAAGGTCGCACAATGTGCTTGTTACTAGTCCGTTGATCATTATCACTAGATCATCTGCATATCCTATTGTTAGGAAATGATTGTTGTTTAGTTTTGTTATCAGGTCGTTTACTACCAGGTTCCATAGAAGTGGCGAGAGTACACCTCCTTGTGGGCATCCTCTCATCACGAGCGCCTGGTGATTTTGGTTTTCAGATAGCCTGATGATTCTCTTTCTTAGCATGTTCATTATCCATTCTGTAATCAATGGTTCGGTTTGATGTCTGTTTAGAGCTTGTTGAATGCTACTGAAATTTGTCTTGTCGAACGCTCCTTCTATGTCGATGAAGGTGCCTAGGCAGGAGTTTTTCCTTGCTAGTGCAGTTTCTATGTTGTTTACAACGGCATGGAGTGCTGACTCTGTCGATTTGCCTTGTGTGTATGCGTGTTGGTTCGGGTGGATGCCTATGTTTTTAAGTGCTGTGTCCTTCAGTTCTCTGTCGCATAGTCTTTCTAGTGTTTTTAGCATGAAGGAGGTAAGGCTAATAGGTCTGAAAGATTTCGGGTCTGTGTAATCAGTTTTCCCTGGTTTTGGTAGAAAGATCACCTTTACTTCTCTCCATTTCTGTGGGATGTATCTAAAGGCGATGCAGCTACATAGTATGCTTGCTAGTTGTTCGATAAGTTTGTCTCCTCCCCATTTTAGGAGGGCTGGGTATATTCCATCTAGTCCTGGTGATTTAAAGTTGTTGAAACTGTTCGTTGCCCAGGCTGTTTTGGTCCGTTCCGTTATATGTTCCGCTATCTTCCACTCGTTTTCGGTCGGATGATAGTTTTCTGTTTGTACGTCCCATTCTTGTTTGTCAACCACTCTGCAACCTGGGAAGTGCGTTTCCACCAGTAGACTTTCGGTCTCGGCCGGGTTACTGGTAGTGCTGTTGTCTTTCCTTCTCAGAGTGCCCAGTAATTGTTTTGGTTGATCTGCCATGATCTTCCTTGTTCTATTTGCTTGGGTAATTGTGGATATATTGTCGCAGAAGTTCCTCCATGAGGCTGATCTTCTGTGTCTTATTCTCCTTTTGTATTCTGATTTGGTTGTTTTGTATTTGTCCCAGTCTTCATCAGATTTTGTGTTCGTAGCTCTGTTTAGCTGTTTCCTCATTTTTGTTCTTAGGCGTTCCAACTCTGGACCCCACCAGCTACTGTTATTGCATTTTCCAGTAGTTGATGGTGTCGATAGTGGGCATGTGTTTTCGTAGCAGTCAATTATGTTTTTTGTGAGTGACTTTACCTGTTCCTCTAACTCTACTGTGTTGTTTGGTCTGTGTGTTTTTGTGTTGCTTCCTATTTTACCTGCGAGAAGTTCCTTATACGCCTTGATGTCGGTGCGTCTTGGATTTCTTCTGGGTGTAGGTGTTTGTGTATCTGCTGTCAGATCATACCGAATCCATCTGTGGTCGGAGCACGATAGTTCATCCGACACCTGCCAGTTGGACACGTGTTGAGCTGCCAGTCCTGTGCTTAAGGTAATGTCAATTATAGTGTTACATCTACGAGTGACAAAAGTTGGTTTTGATCCTGTGTTGAGTATGTCTAGGTTAGTTGTCATAAGGTATTCAACAAGATCGTTACCCCTGTTGTTGTTTGTTTCCATTCCCCATAGGTTGTGGTGGCCATTGCAGTCCGCAGATATGACCAGTTCAAGCCCTGCACGTTCGCAGTAACGTACGAGGTTGTTCATTTCCGTAGGAGGTGGTTCGTCTTCTGCCGCCATGTAGACGGACGCGAGAACTATCTCCGGCAGTCTTGAGTTTTGTGTCGTTAGTAATTTTATGGCACACACGTCTCTGGAAATGAATTCAGTTAGTGGTTGTGCCATTATGTTTCGGGATATGTGTATACAGGTTCTAGGTTTGCTTTGTGTATTATAGAATATATTACCTCCGGTGTTGTTGAGTCCGTTTATGCGTGTGTTTCTGATCCACGGCTCTTGGATCAGGGCTATAGCGGTTGGGTTAACCTCCAGCCATTTCCGAAGTTGAGCCGTTGCAGATTCGCTGTGCTGGAGGTTAACCTGGAGGACCTTACAGAGGGAAGGAAGCATTGGAGGAATGCTTCTTTTCCCCTTGCCCCTTTAGGTCCAGGAGACTTATCCCCTTTGGTAGGCCCTCTTCGTCCTCGGAGTCCAGCAGTATGCCTTCCTCGACGTCGGATTCTGAGGGTTCGTCTGTCTCCATTGCAGAGGGTGCGGACTTTTTGGTGGACTCGCTTTCGCTCTCTTTGCTTTCCTCGTCCGTCTTGCCCTCTTGTGGGTTGTTCTTTTCCGGTGGGAAATCTCGGAAATGTCCCCCGCCGTGTTGGAAACGGATATAGACCGTACCACATAGGTAGCTCAGTCTTCTATCCCTTTCCAACACAGTAGGTACAACGTCCTCCGGGATTCCCACCAGAAGTAGTGTGCACTTTTTGGTCTTTAGTGTTATTGCCTGGTGTAGCGTCCACTTTCTCACCATGGCCCATTGGTTCTGGAAGTTTAGGACCCTTCCAATTTTGGTGAGGTTCTCCTCTATAGCTGGTATTAGGATACCGCACCTTACGTTTCTGACCATCTCGTCCTCTCTCTTCCCGACCAGATGGTCTCCGTTTTGGAGCGTGGCCGTCTCCAGCCACTTTGTCAGCCATGCCTTCGTATTGGCGTCTTGGCACCACAGCTTTAGGTAACCATCCACAAAGTTGGGTCTACCTGAGAACGCTGGGGCCTGCGCTTCTGTATCAAGATCGGTCTCGATGGCTATCTGGTAGATGGCATCTCCGATCTTGCGTTCCACCTCCTGAGCGTCTTGCTGCGTCAGTCTGTCCGTGCGTGCGTTGGTGATCGCAACTGCCAGGTCTGTCGCTGCTGCCGCCGCGTAGGTGGAGGGTTGTTTTGACCCCTGAGCGTCCGTCTTGCGCTTCTTTTGGTCGCCTCTAGGGGAAATGGTTTCGTCCAGGCGGGCCCTCTTGGTTTTCGCCTGGTTTTGTACCGCTGGGGTCGTCGCTCCCTCGCCCTGTCCTTTAGGGGCTTCGACCTCCTTTTTGTTTCCAGGGGCGCGGCTTCCTGCTTCTCTTCGCTTCTGGAGCCGCTGCCTCTTCCTCTGTGAAAAACTCTTTCTCAGAGGTTGGTCTTTTCCGGTCTGGGCAGGTTTCCCCCTGCGTTTGCACCTGATCTCCCAGCCGGGGTCGATGACTGGCTTTGAGGGTTCAACGTGTGTCCCGCTCTTAGCTGTCTCCGTGGTCTGTTTTGAGGACCCAGCTGTTGAAGGCTTCATCGTCTCCAGCTTGTCCACCGTGGCCGGGGCTCCTGTTGTTGGTACCCCAGTTTCTAGTGGACAAACTAGCTTCAATGGCTCCTTCACAGCCGTTTCTCTCTTAGTTTTTCTTTTCGCCTCCCTTAGTGCTTCAGCTTGCGCCGTCTCATCTAAGGTGGGCGTATGTTCTGTTTTCTCCTCCTTTTCTTCATTTGGATTTTTTAATATTGCTTTTTTCATTTTTGTTCCCACGAGTAGCTAGGGAAATATTTGTCCGTTCACGCAGGGCCCCGCTTGCGTGAATAAGGCTATGATACAACGGGTTTCGCCCGGTTCCCGAGGTCTTTCGTTTGAGACTGTGCTCTCTCACAGCCATGCATCCATCGGCACGAAAAGATTCACCTTGGATTAGGGGAGGGGTTACGAGGGAGGGTAGGAGTGGACGTGGGGGCAGGATTGTTAGAAGGGAGGGGAGCTGACTTTTTGGATCATAGGAGGTTGGTAGGAGAGTTATGTTTTGGGTGGAGGAAACACCGGTCGGGTGGGAGTGTCCCCGTCCAGGTGGTCGCCCTCATATTTAGCTGCTAGTGGTTCGGGGTAAGTTTGTAAATGTTGCGACGCCCGTTTTCAACCACTAGCATTGTCCGGGGGGTACGACCCATCCAGCAAGCCTGGGTGGGTTCCTCCCTGGTCCGCTGCGGCAGACCAGAGGAAGACGTGGACGTATATGTTGGGCTTGAGGTGCAGGCCAGTAGTTCAGCGTCGCGTACCTGAACGTACCCACTACCCCCGACCCCCCAACCTTGTTAGTTTTGAGGATCTATGATTTTGAAGACTATCGCGGTTGTTTGACATTATAAATAGGATAGAAAACGAATTTACCGCGTGAAATTTGTAGGACCCGACGTTTCGGTGACGTTGCCGCCGTTGTCTAGGGTAGACTAAAGAGCTGTCAGTCCGTTGTTTTGCGGGTAGGCCGCAAACCGCTGCCGCCACTGCGTAGGTTATAACGGTGGTGGGGGGCCGGGCTCGGAGCGCGGGAATTTTTAAAATCCGTCTTGCACACAACACTCACTGTATCCTGTTTTACGTCTTTGCGTTCGGCGTTCGGCGGCGGGAACATTTTAAGAAGAGGGTTCCACGTAGAAGAGAGTTTGTAGCCGTCATCTCTATTGAAGTTCGGAGTTCTTCTTATTTCAATGGCTTCCCGGATCATGCGAGGAAAGTAGAATTGTTCCTTGGATAGAACAATGGGATTTTGAAACTGCATCCAGTGGTTACTTCGATTTTTGAGGCCTGTAAAGGATGTAATACCACTGCAAACCCCGGGTGTGTATGAAGTCGAATGCAGCTGCGGGCTAGCCTACGTTGGACAAACGAAACGGCCCATAGCCACGCGACTGACAGAACACATCAAAGCTGTTAAAAACGTTCAGCGAGAAAAATCGGCGATCTGCGAACATATATTGGATAGCGGAAGTAACCACTGGATGCAGTTTCAAAATCCCATTGTTCTATCCAAGGAACAATTCTACTTTCCTCGCATGATCCGGGAAGCCATTGAAATAAGAAGAACTCCGAACTTCAATAGAGATGACGGCTACAAACTCTCTTCTACGTGGAACCCTCTTCTTAAAATGTTCCCGCCGCCGAACGCCGAACGCAAAGACGTAAAACAGGATACAGTGAGTGTTGTGTGCAAGACGGATTTTAAAAATTCCCGCGCTCCGAGCCCGGCCCCCCACCACCGTTATAACCTACGCAGTGGCGGCAGCGGTTTGCGGCCTACCCGCAAAACAACGGACTGACAGCTCTTTAGTCTACCCTAGACAACGGCGGCTGCAACGTCACCGAAACGTCGGGTCCTACAAATTTCACGCGGTAAATTCGTTTTCTATCCTATTTATAATCTATGATTTTGTTTTAAAAGACGTATTAAAATCGCCAAAAAAGAGGAGCATTCTAATTCGTCAAAATAATTGTCGTTATCCGGTGCAATGTAAAATACTCCAAGGAGAATCGTACTCGTATCTCATGGTTACGCAAATTAATAAATATTCGGGGGCAGGGCTGCTACCGACGGATGATTTGCAAATGACTTCATACGAAAAGTGGTCTTTTAGGTAGATAGCGACTCCTCCACCTCTGCGAGCTGTCCGATCATTGCGAATCAGGTTATAACCGGGTAAATTGTATAGAGACGATGGTAAAGACGGTTTTGACCATGATTCGCTAATCATACCAGCATCCAGTGGCGGATCCAGGATTTATATTTGGGGGGGGGGGCTGAGGGTCGGTCTCGCTAATAGCTATATCAGTAAGTAACAATAATTCCAGAATACTCGTAAAAACCTGTAGTGCAACTACATTAAGAAATTAGTTATACCTACTAAATTAGACTGAACTAACATATTTTTAATATACAGCTCAGTAACAATTCTGGAAGTTGTGTTTATTTATGTTTTGGGGGGGGGCTTCAGCCCCTTAGCCCCCCCCCTGGATCCGCCACTGCCAGCATCTACAGTTTGATTGGAAAAAAGAGCATAAAATTCGCTAAAATGAGCCGGAATGCTTTGCGCGTTCAAATGGCATATATTTAAAGAATTTTTATTGTAAGAAAGTGTCACGCAGAATTTGATTGGTTGATCTAGAGGAAATATTACTCGTATCCATTGTGTAAGTATCGTGGTCGTAGTAGCAAGTAAGTAGCAAGGTCTTGTCGTCCCCTAGTAATACCTTATTTAAGTCGGTGTCGCTCAGTTCATCGAAGGGAAAGGGCGTATGGGTAAGGTTAGGGATAGAAAGGCGTCGGGCAGACATATTTATACAAAACAATTAAAAAAAATAATAAATTGGTGATATTCAATCACACTAAAAGCAAATAAATGCATACTTAAGACAGCTGTCTTGCCACATGTGAGCGTACACCTTACCGCCCATGCAGTCTGTCCCCCCTTCAAAGCAATAGGATTTGAGATGCGGAAATTGGCTATTTAGGTATTTTCTTCAAAGGATTTGTCGACTGTTTAAATTACAATACACTATTTTAGAAGATCATTTTATTCAGTGAGCAGACTGATTTATTTGTATTATGAAGAATGGCAGCTGATTTTAAAGGTGTAGAGTGAAATATATTATAAAAGCAGAGTTGGGACAGTTGATTATAGGACAACGGCTACTTAGCGAAGTCTTTCAACCATCATCCGGGCTGATACTGGACAACTAACTCACTGTGTATAGCACATACATCATTCAACACCCAACATACAGGACTTGGTCAGTCTTGAACAAACTGGAAGAGATTATTCGATGGCACAACCTGATTCCTTATTTTTGTAGCGCATATAAAAATAAAAAATGATGTGTAAGGATTTTTATTTATATACCGTTTCAAAAAGGTGTAAGAATATATAATTTTGTGACTAAATAGGTCTGCTATGATAGTTGAATTCTTCAGTGTATCCTTTTCTTGCTCTAAAACAAAAATAAAACATGAATATCAATAAAGACTACGTGTGTTATTAAAGTCGCTTTATTTACCTTTTTCAACACCTATTTTTTACATTAACTGCAGCCATCGCTGGATCGTAAGTTTCGAAAAAAGAATCAGCCATCTTTTCATTCAGGTTTATTAGGTCTTAGCTAGAAAAGAATAAACTAAAAAGAAAATTTAAGCTGTTATAACCTCACTGGCGTGAAACTGACAGCTGACTTTTTTTTTTTGTCAAATCGGTATTGAACAGGTCCATTGCACCTAGGCTAACTTCAAATTATTTGGTATGGGTAGTGTTGGTCAAATTATTTGGTATGGAGTTGCGTTCGAGGTATTATTGCGTTATAGGAACCTATTGTATTGATTATTTTTTTTAACGTCAACTGAGCGCTGCTTCCGAATCTGCAATAATCTATTCGGCCTCAATACATAGCGAGATATAGGCATTCAATGAAACGTCCCCATGAGTTTTGGTAGGTTGTTTTTTAAAGTAATATGGCGGAGATATTAGTTTTTTAAAACAGAAACCTAAAAAACATTTTTATATGTTAATTAAGGTTTTTTTTTGTCTGGAAATATTGCGTGTCCCGAGGATTTTTTTATCAGATTTAGCATTACAATGGTTGAATAGCGTTTTCTTTTTGAGAAAGGTTCCTATAATGCATATATTCCGCGTTCGAGCATGTGCATATATTCCGTATCGAAGCATTAATCCATTTAAAACAAAATGGCTAAGAGTAATTGAGTGATATCGTTCCCAAATTTGCAAACATCTTATTACAAGTCAACTATGCAGGAGAGAAAAAATATAAATATTTAACAGTGCTATTTATATTTCAGTACAATAGTACGATTTATAGTTCAGTTGTACACTTTGTAAAATTTAATTAGAAGCCTTCTATTCAATATTGGACGTTTTAAAACAAATATTATTACTAAACACCGTACTTAGTGTTTGTTACTAAACACCGTACAGGTGTTTTGTTGCTCCGGAGAAAAGGTTTGATGTCTACTCTGAAGCTGAGACTAAACTGTATTCGAATTATCTGCATTTTTAAAAAAAAATATTTTCGAATATTAATTAGCAGAACTTTGTTCATTTGCTGAATTAAAACAATTTTATTACCTACTATAAGCTGTAAGCTGCCATTACTAACCATATAGGGAGCCAATATGTCTTTCCTGATGTAAATTCCCCTCTGCTTCGCACCATACATACATAGCACTACATGAGTGGCGATGAAGATAGTGAAATGATGCACCACCACTTTAGTTTTGGAAGGAATATGCCTACAAGGAATATGCCTCGGGCAATATTTTGTTATATTTCCCAGTAATTTTTCTCTGGGTTTATTGTTTCTTATTTTTTGTACTTGATAAAATAAAAATATTTCCTGTTTGATATGACAAGGTACACTGACACTGGTCTTTGCAACAGCGAAATATTGGCTGACTTTATTTTTTACTTAACGTAATAATGGGTTCAGACATACGCCGTCGTGAGCACAGCAAATTTTGTAATGGGTTTAGCAATGGATTCAAAATACAATTGGAAGAGCGCAGGCGGCAATACTGTGGGGGAATTTCAGATCTTTTCCAATAAAATATTCGAGGGCCTCCGTTTCGTTCTGTCTTCGAGAATGTGATCGTTAGGTACGTGGAAATCGTCTCTATTGCATATGTACCTGACTTGCTATTCACTTTATTTGTACAAGTGACGCGATTTGATATACAATATGATGCGAGTTTGAAACTTTCTCAAATATATCCGCTTATATTTTTTCACAATTTGTAAGGTTTTGTTGTAATGTAGGCAGAAGACAGGTCAACGTGTAGTCATGCATTTTTTTTGCTATATTTTACACTTCGAGGCTTGCAAATTTAGGTCAAGAACGTCAAATCCGTTTTAAGGAACGTTGCGCTCCGTAGCACAAACGACAACGTCGTGAAAAGTGCAGTGAACGTAGCATAAAAAGTGTACTCGCAAATCTTAAAAAGTAACAAATATAAAATACGCCTGCTGCATAACATTAATTATTTTGTTATTATCCATTCAAATAACGCGAAACAAAAGAGGAAAACTGGCAACAATCCGCAGACCGCTATTTTTCGGTAGCGCACAGGCTGTTATAATTCACCGGTTGCTACATTTTAGACTGACTGACCCGACTTGCTACTTTTTATACTGAGTGACCGGCTTTGTCATTTTTCAATATTTTAACGGAGGATCACTCAGTCTAAAGCTCATTCGCTCTAAAATTATTCTCACTGCATTTTAGAGCGACTGACCCGATATCGATTTTAGAGCGAGTGAACTTTAGACTGAGTGAGCCGGTCCGTCCAAAACCACAGGCCTCTATTATTCTAGTACGCTGAACTCTGGTTGTACCCAAACATAATGAAAACACTGAGTCATGAGATGCGAACTTATACAAACGGATATACCGGAGAAAATACGTAGTAAGGGCCATAAGTGTCCGACCCCGTCCACTTCGGATGATTCAAACCACTTCTGACTTGTACTATCGGATAATGCACCATCTGCCGTTATTGTGTAATTCATTTTCAGCAGTTTTTTTTTAACCTTGATTCGAAGTAGACAAGTTTTTGAAAGTATTTATAACCGAATATCGCGCTGTGACATTTTTTTACTAATGAAGGTCCCTTTCCAGCGCAAATTAAACACCAATTGGATGAAGTGTATGGGGCTTCTTCCTCTTCATATTCCACTGTAAAGGAATGTCTATGCTATCCAGACTGGGCCGAGAAACTTAGAAGACGATCCTCGCCCCGGTCGGCCTGCCGAAGCCGTCACCCCAGAAATTATTGCTCTTGGGGATCTTGTTGCTTTAATACTGGAATCTGAAAATAAAAGAAATCGCAGAAAGACTGACGTCATCTAAAACTACCGTTATCAGAATTATTACTATAGTCCTTGAGTTCTAAAAATATTTTTGGAAGGTGAAAATTGTATTTTAAAGGTGGGAATGAATTACTTTTTGGAAGTATGCAAGTACCTGGTAGTCTCACGTATAGAAGATTTATAATAAAACGTTGTTTTTATGGGTTAATTTATTTATATAGTTTTTTTAATGGTTTGAATTTAAAACGATTAATCAGGTGAGATATTCTCCGGTTGAGAAAAGGTACCGGTTGAATTTCAGGAACCTTGAGGAATTTCATTGCCTTATAACTTCTAGGATTTAGTAACGTCAAAAGAAGTGGTTAAGAAAGTATTTCCCGATATTCAAACCAATTATAATAATAAGACCAGGCAGAAGACGATCGGCTGAGTGTACGAGTCGTCTACAAAATCAATATTATCATTCAGTCTAACATTCAAATCGAGGCAGTCACATACAAATCCGTCGACGCTGTTGTGGACGCAGATGAAGCTGTTCATTATCCAACAGAATTGTTGAATTCGCTCGATTTGCCAGGGATGCCATATGCTTTCATATGGACAATTATATGTTGCGTGTTCTAGGGTCGGCAAACCAGAAAATCTCTATCTGCACAGCCAATGGATCAACAAAATATATTGTGCCTTTATCAGCATTGTTAAATTAAACATATTAGAAACGCGTGCTTTCTCTTTCCTTTCTTGTCCATATAACCAGACTTGTGGCCGGTTTAACCAAGGCGTGGCTGGGTACAAATAGCTTATTATAAAGTCTTGGTTATGTCATGAAAGAAAAATCATTTGAGCAATTGTATTCCTTCTTTTTGTACCGTGAAACATTCCAACTTTGCCCGCTATTTTTGAAAAACATAAATTTTTGAAAGAATTTTCTATGGGCGCGTAGGTATAATTTTTATCTGCTGCAACTCTAAGACCATGTGCATGCATTTGTTTAGCAAAATTATTATAAATTAAGATTTTATCCTATAATTGATGGATTTTTGTTGGCGGGCAAAATTATCTGGACTTTTAGCCAACATTGCCCATGTCGAGTTTTGACGCAAATATAGCCTTTATTATGAAGATAACAAGTACCAGTACAAGGATGTGGGTAATGATGGCGTTTATTTTCGAAATCTAATCAATAACATTCAAAATTCAGCGCTGGAATGAGTTGGCAATGTTACCCTTATATTTTTTCTCTTTTCCATACAAGCCGCATGTAGCAATTTAAAAATGCCAGGGTTGTCACATTTGAGTAAAATCATAAAATTAATCGGTCTTCACATTTTTAGCAAGTTCTGTATGCGTCGGTATAGAAAATGGAAATATAAAATAAAACATGTTGTTTAGAATTAAATGTTTAATTTCACACAAAAAATAACAATTAGTGTCTTTTGGCAAAATCTTTAAACTATCCTTCGGAGTAGACAGTCTTAATTATAAAATATGCTTTTATATAAAAAGGAATTTCCCACTTTACTACATACAACAAAGGTCAACACTTTATTGCACGTTGAATTTACAGAAATTGACATTAAAGATTATTTGACCACGTCGAGTTACCTTTGCCTCCGGTAACACTGAAATTACATCTGGTAAGTGCTGGATTGTGCAAATGTCATCAACTGTTGGGTAAGTAAAAGTGGTTCCATTTTCACATCTGGATTGTTTTACTTTTCGTACAAATTTAACTGTAGGTTTTGTGTCATTGATTGATAGTACTTTACCCACAAAATGTTTTAAACTCTTTTTTGTAGCAAACCGTACTATAATCCAGTCATCTACTTTGATTTTGCCGCGGTTTTCAGTAAAATATTCAATGTCATATAGTCCAAATGGGATATCTGCCAAGAATTCTTTTTCTTCTTCTTCTACTTCACGTAAGCATTCAGCTACCTATATAATTTCCATAATCTGAATTATCTGAGTCAGCTGTGAATAATGCAATATCCGCAGAACTCGAGCTGGACGTACCACTCGTATAAGATCGTTTCTTCCTTTTTTTACTGAAGTATGCCCTCGGGCCGATTTTGTTCTTTTTAAATCATTTCCAACTTTATCTCTTCTATTAATTTTCTTCCCTTTTCGAAAAGGCTGTGATGTGGATGCTATAGCATACTCCTCCTTTACCTTTTTTAAAACTTTATTTTCCTTTCCTTTCCATTCTGGCAAATTACTATTATGTATAGTGGCGAACGGCATCTTTTCGATCGTATTAGAAATTTCATTCAAGAAACGAACATCTGTCGTTTGAGTTCCTGCTTTAATAATCACATTGGAGAGTATATTTATTTTGGAAGGACCATTCTTAACGGATGTTTGATTATGAAAAGCATGTGCAGACGTCGATGATGTTGGAGCATTATGCACTAATTGGCCCAAATAGGTGTTAATTATATTGATACACTTTTTGCTAAGACTCGGAGTAGAATTAGTCAAATACTCTGAAGTATTATTGATAGTCTCTTCCAAATAGCAGTCTTGATCCTGAGTTTCTTCAAAGTAACAGTCTTGATCCTCTTTTATATCATTATTTGAAATCATATCAGTTTTACAAAAAAGGCCAGTTCGTTCATCTAAAAATAGAGCTTTTTTATAATTTCTTTGCACTTTTGCCACTCCAGAATTCTTATTCTTTGAGCTATTTTTCATTGCTTTTTTTTTCGTGTTGCACTCAAGTGCATCTTTGCATGAATTAATATTGAAATCAGAAACTGTCACTGATTTCCCGGGCTCGCAATTAACTTTTTTATTTCTTTTAACTTGCATCGGCTTTGGAGCTCTAATTTCCTTTAGATAATCCATCAGTGCTCGATCAATTCCATACGATAATATTTCTTCTTGCATTTCTGGGATCTTTTTCATTACTTCTTGTGGATTCAGCGGAAATACTCCTGAAGCTCTAAAACCACTTTTAATGTTCTTTGCCTCCTTTAACCGAATTGCTTCCATTAATTCGCTGAGCAATTTTGGAAAATGCTTTTTGTTTAGGGCAGTTTGGTTTGGGTTTCTGAGTTTGTACTGGTACAAAATTTTACGCCATGATTTTTTCAAAGGTGCGAAAAATGCAACGTCGAGAGGCTGGGTGAGATGTGTAGATCTCGGAGGGATGAAAACAAAGTTTATATTGTTTTGCTCGCATAACTCTACTACTTTGACGCTCAAATGACTAGACAAGTTATCACAAAGGACAACTTTAGTCCCTGCTAACTTTTGTGCCCAAGGAAGAATGATCTTTTCGAAATAATCCTCAAACATAGCGCTGTCGAACCACCCTGACTTAGTGCAGTTGTACCTGGTTTCTGGTGGTCCTCCAGTAATCCATTCGGAGTACAAGTTTGTAGCTTTGTAGACAACATATAAAGGCAAACACTGACCACTCGCAGTTGCTGTGAACATAAGAGATATGTTTCCTTTGGTAGAATTGGCTACTCTTTCTGGATACTTTACGCCTCTTCGGAAAATGGCCTTGGAAGAACCTGGATCGTCCGAAAGGTTTGTCTCGTCAAGGTTTACTATATTTTCTGCTGATATGTCTTTCAATATTGTGCTTAAATTGTTAAAATAGTTAGCTATTTCTTGTGGTCCTTTTTCAGCTCTCGCCTTTGAAATATTTTGAGTAGTTCTTAGAGTCAATTCATCAGCATTCCTAGCTAAAAATCCCTGGACCCACGCATCACCAGGAATTCCATTTTTGAATTTATGATGTCGTGAATTCTTCTTTAAATATCCATGAACTAATAGCTTCAGATCCAGTTTAGTAAGAGGGCAGCCAAATTCGTTAGAAGCTTGTAAGACCCTCACAATTTTTAACTCTTCTACGTCTGTCAAAACGGTAGGATGCCCAACGGACTTTGTGTGATTTTTGTTTATTTTATTTACAATAGTGCGTCTTGGGATACCTGTTTGTCGCTCAGCATCTCTTGAAGATATTTGGCCTGATTTAACCGCTTCGCAAGCAAATTTCATAATTTCATCGGAGTAATTTTTATACTTTCGAGACCCCAGTTTATGTCTTGGTTTTCTATTTCTGATTCTTGATTTAGGCTTGTTGTTCTAAAAAAATATAAAAATGGTTATAAAAATAATGTTCTTAAAAAATTTGGTTTTATAACAAATATAAATATAATTCGTTTAAAATATATGCTCCATCTAAGTCACGATCGTCAAAAAAATAATTTTATAATATGTAAATGTGTCAACCCTACGTCTTTTTTGATGGCGGGCAATGTTGGCATTCAAAGGTCTGAACATTATTAGACAACTTTGCCCATCATCATAACTAATTTATTATAAAACTTTCGGAGTTGAAACTATCATTGAAATGTTCTACAATTAGTTGTTTCAAACATACAATAAAATAAACTAACCTGTGTATTCGCCATGACGTCCAATTCACTTTTATCTTGATGTAAAAATTTGCCCGCTAAAACACGTACTGTATTCGGCAAGTGTTAACAAGTTACTGAGTGAAGCTAACAACAAACGCGACATTTATTGATGCTACATATATAACCTATTTTCCACCAAAGTCATCAATGTTGCCATAATACAAGAATATTTTTCTACATTTACGGATTTGCTTGTAAATTGCTGTTCGGGCAAAATTACCCTTGTTGGCAAAGTTGGCATATTCCACGGTAATGAAGTTGTGCTTATTTTCCAAAGCACGTGTTACTGTAGAAAGATCTGATAGCGGAGAATGGTGATCCCTTTGTTTAATACAATATAGTAAAATTACTTTTGCATAAATTTTGCATAAAATTTGCATATTAAATAATCAATTGATTGCTCTTGCTCTGAATACGTCTACTGTGCAGCAGGCGCCACCTTATTGCATGTATAATATATAGGGTTAGGTATATATGTAGCGATATATTTTTTTCCTATCTTGTCGGTTTAGAGTCAATTTGAAACACATTGTAAAAAATGGATTTGGGAGGTCTGCAGGCGAGACTGGAATAAGGAAGCGGCGCGGTTCAGCCCATTATGGCAAACCGGAAAGGATGATGTGCAAAAAAGTGCGTCCTTTATTTGTGAGCCAATGAGGCTAGCTTACTAGCGGGGCTTTTTAAAAAAAATGACTTCGAAGAGGCTGTTGAAATAGAAAAGCAAGTAGAAATTCCTAAAAATTGTAAAACGTTAATGGGAAATAAATAATATTGTATAACCCCAAAACGCTGATTGATATGGAAAACAACTCTCCGAAACGTTCATAACGCTTGGATTAAACAGAGAAAAAACTTACTCAAAGACACGACGCAGTAGGATGAAGGAGATGGACAGCAAAGAAAACGAAAAAGGCAGCAATGGTCAACAAAGATTGCTGCCGTGAGCTGTAGTATTGTGCAATTTCACATATGATAATTTACGTAATTAATACGTGGCCATCACTATTTGACCCTAGAACGCCCATATTATCAGTTGTTTAGTGTATGCTAAAATATACCGACACTTACATAATCACGACACTCGAAGCATAGCCCTCCCCAAAGTCTGTTTTACTATAATACAAAAGTCATAGTCATATAATATTATATAAATATAATATTATAGATTTCTTAGGATAATTAGAATTTTTTGAATAATTTGAAATCAATAAATAATTTGTATATTGTAAATTGTAAATTTGGCCTATAAACTCTTCCTAAGTCAATAACTTTCTGGTCAAAATGATATATAGAATCCAAAATGTTTGAATATACCTACAGTTAAACACTGGCTTAGCATAGCACATGGCATGGCACATGGCATGGCATAGCACATGCTATTTTTACGGTAGACGATATCGAAAACATATTGCGATATCTTTAAACACTTATTACGAAATCTAATATATATCTATAAACACTTATTACGAAAAATAACATCATCCCTGCAAGGATGATGTCCTAATATCTTACATAATAGACGCCTCTAATATCATACATAAGGAAATCTTTAAAACGGATTATTCTTATGTTTAAAAATACGAGGTAAACCCCGTAGGAATAATTTGATAATGTTTAATTATTGTTATTATACGTATGTATTTTTGAGCATTTGTCTTGACGTTGAGCATTTGCCAGCATTTGTCTTGACGTTGAGCATTTTGAACATTTGTCTTGACGTTGGACCTAGTATTATTTTTTTTTAAATTCATTATTTGTTGCATTCGTTTTAGGCTATTAATTTATTTGTTTTTCATTTACCATTCGTTTTATTCATATTTTTGATTACTTGTGTTTGGAAGGTTTTTTATTATGATATCCTAATTTATTTGCAATTTTGGATGGATAAAAGACTATTGACTATATAGATTCTCCACTCCACGCTAAAAGTCTCCTAGTCTCCTAGGTATACCTAATTTCCTCTATGGATATAACCAATTTATTGGTCTAAGTTTATTTCTCATATTTGTCAACAATAGCTTTAAATGGTGGTTTTTGATACACATTTGGCGGGTGAGGTAATCTCCTGAACATACAGTCATGTCTGTAGCTACCTACTCCCACCCGATTAGAATCAAAATCTCCTGTAGCTTTTCAATAAGTAAAAAACTCGCATTTGACTCATGTCACTTACCACTGGTGTGTGCCATCTTCTTCATAATTAGGCATTACGCTTAATTATGCTGCACTAGCGATGCCGTTATGTCCATCCGGTTCATTGCTAAAGGATAGGGTAGGTTGGTCTTTCCGAACATTTAAGAGGGTGACTTCATTATTCTAAGCCTAACATAATTGTTGGTCATAAACGTTTAATATTACAAACTAATTTGTCGACGTAGTTCTCTGAACTGCAATGCACATAGAATTTCGATTGATGAAGTGTCGGATCCCACGAAAAAGTTACTTGGTGCCAGGTCTGGTGAATTGGGTGGATGGGGACTTTTTCCTGTTTCAACAACCGAAGAAACACGCATGGTTTCCATTACGACGACGTTAATGAAGTCAAGGATGCCGTTCAGGAGTGGTTTGATAGGTGTTAGTAAATTTTTTCTCTAATGGAAACCGACGCCTCGCCACTCGAAGTACTAAGTGAATTGCAGTCTAGGGGAACTCAGTCGAAATATGAGTATGTCATATTAGATGTTTACAACCTACAAGTAAGTTATAAATACGTTGAAAAACGAATTTACCGCGTGAAGTTTGTAGCACCCGACGTTTCGGCGATGTTGCAACCGCTGCTGTCTAGGGTAGACTGAAGCGCCGTCAATCCGTTATTCGGCGAGTAGGCGGCAAGCCGCCACCACTGCGCAGATTATAGTCTAAGATCCCATCGTAAATTTCTGCACCTTTGGCCTATTGTTATTCTTTTTACCGGGACCCAGTTTGTTTAGTTACGACAATGCTCGCTGCGAGCGAGACACATGGCATGGCCACAGCAGCACTCGGGCTATTAATGGATGCATCCTTTTCTATTGCACGGAGTAGCGCGCACAGTCATTCTTGCTCGCTTCCCCAATTAAATTGCTGGCAACCTCCAATTGTGACAGGTTTTACGCAGGCAACCTTATTCCTCCGCATTGAGGAAGACAGTAGCTTCAATTTGGTGTAAAAATCAAGTGAATACGTGATAGATGATAGCAACCCAGGGGCAGACAGGTTGTGTGAGGTGTCACAGGTTGAGGTGTCGCAACCTATTTTTTTCCTGTTCTTTAGATCGGTCTCTTTACGAGAACACTTCATTTACCTTCCAAACAAATAGGTGCAATTTATATTATATTTAGCAGTTTTCATTCTTTTTTTTGTGTAATAGTTAGTGACTATATTGTTCTAGGCAACCCTGCGGCATAATATGGGCCTAGGTGTAAACTTCCATTGAAATTATATTTCGATTAAATAACTGATAGGTGCACAAATTCACGGTTGGATCTTATGCTATTATAACTGAGGTGGAGCGGCGGGTTCGAAGCACGCGAAATTCACTAGGTAAATTCGTTTTTAAACCTGTTTATAATGTCTAACAACGACGATAGTCTTCGATTTCATACAAGTAAGTAATGCTTTGAATATAATTAACTATCCCTGGTAAGTGTTCGGAAAGACCAATCTAAGCGTTTCTTTATCAGTGAACCGGATACATATAACTGCAACGGCAGTGCATAATTAGGCGTAATGCCTAGGCCGAGAAACGAGAGTGAGTTACTTGTAATAGGATTGCCACTCTAATGGAGCGAATACGAGTTGCGCACGCTTTTTCGTACTTAATTAAAATAGTTTCCTCCTTTTTTGCAGACTAATGGCGCCGCGTTGCGATGGTAATGCCCAGGGATTGTAGCAGGGGAGGGCAGTATCATGACGTAGAGGTAGAAGTGAAGGAAGGGGGGGGGGGGAGGGGGGAGTGACAGAGCGAAAAAATCTGTAGTGTCATATGGTACCTTTACTGTTCACTGCACTGGCATTGTTTTAAAGTGGGGCCGAATTGGGAGACTCCTTCAATATGCAATCTCAAACAGATTGCTATATACCAGTGTTGGCCAGGAATCGACCGCGAAAATATTTTAGTAGCTCGCGATCGATAGCTTGGCGCAATGAACAAAAATAAAATTAGATTAAAAAAAAAAACACGCTTTAATGTGAACTGAAAAGTAAAATATAATTTTGAATATACAAATATTTTTTAACGGCGATAGTAAGTACCGTAACACAATGCAGTTAGGTGATTTTAAATAAGAATAAAGTGAATATAGAGTTAATATACCTACTATATTTTTTAAAATTTTACTTATAGGCTTTTTAGTTTTTGTAACTATTGGAAGAGTGCCTGGTCGCTCTTTCTGATAGTGTGCGGAAACCAGGCATCCAATCTTTCGTCGATTTTTCCTCAGCGGACAAGACAGTAGAGAAAGACAAATATTAGTATTTAACAATTTATTATTTATTTAATCAATTATGCAGAGACGCTTACCGATGAGCCGTTTGAGTGAAGAGTGTGTGTGAGAGAGAGAGAGAGAGCGGTCACTTTTTTTTCTTGTTTTCGTTACGTTTCAAATTAGTATCTACGTACTCGAATTATTCTGTATTATTCCCACACGAATTGAAAGTTCTTTAGTTCAGTGTTAATATCTGCCACGCGTTTGCTCATCACATCGGCCGTATTCGTCTTAATTATAGAATTTAAAAGCTGTAACGCGAGAGAACAATCGTTAAGTTGGATATATCTCGTCGTCGCGTAAAAGTTTAGCGCCGCTACGGTAGTAAAACGCCCGCAACCCCGAGAGAAACTTTTCCTGCTGACGCCCATGAAGCAAGTGATGGCATGTGCAGTAGCTGTGATTTCAGCCAATTTACTTCGCTCTGTTTAACATTTAACGATTCACTGTTAACCTCAAGTTGGCGACATAATAATGATTTCTTTAGAGGTCTAGAAACGTATGTTTCTTAAGAAACGGGGTAGATATTGACCTGTTGTCACCGATCGTTAGAAACGGCCACTCGTGCCGAGTGATAGAATAGAATAACTATCAAAATAAATATCAAAAAACATTTTTATATATTAGTTTTAAATTGTTCAATGCTTTGCCGTCATCGACGAGAAGACTTGAGATGGCAGCATATAAAATCTGCTTGAAAAATCAGTTAGTCAAACATGCCCTTTACAAACTGGACGACTTTTATGATATTGCGTCCACAATTGCTTGATTATAAATAACCATATTATGACTATACTTTCGCACTAAGTTTTAGATTTTATTGACATTGTTTTTAATTACGCATGTTTCAGAATTTTTCGTTGTCATTGCATTGATTATTATTTATTGTTTGATTATTGATTATTTTGTAAATTTGACTATTTTTAAGTAATCACCTCTGATTACAATTATTTTTTTTCTTTTAATTAATCAAAGCGGTTTTATCATCCGGTAAATTATGATTGCAAAATTTGACATGTTCCTCAGTATTGTGAAATGCTTTTATGGAATGAATAAATGATGATGATGATGATGAATAAAATAGAATATAATCTGGCATTTAAAAAAAAAAAAAACCGAACTAATTTTTAAGAACATGTGCAGTAGCCGTGTCATGGCGAAACATAGAACAGGATTATAATTATTATTATTATTATTAATAATAATAATTTTATTCATTCAAAAACATAAATTTACAATTATTGTATTAGTTGCAGAATCTGCCTAACTAGACCATAGCCCGTACCAAGGAAGCCTCTATGTATGGCAAATATTTATTTATGTGCACATAGTATTAAAATTAAATATACAAAATATGATAAAATATAAAATTGATAAGCGATTTCAAATTAAACTTATAATTATATTTAAAAATATTATATAACATGGTCATGGAATAAATATTAATATAAAATGTCGTAATATGAATTTTGTAGAATAAATAAATAAATAGTATTAAAATGTAAAGTGTAGTGCAATGTATGACAATAATAATAACGCAGACCTTTACTTTAAAATATGACTTATTGCCTTTTACATCTTATTTCTACCAAGTTGAAGTAAATGTTGTGTAATTTAAAATTTTCATTGGATTGACTTAGTTTGTTGGCATGTTTTTATAGATTCTTTTAGATTGTTATAAATTTTGGGCCCTAAAAATTGAATGCGTATACAAAATTTCGTGTCTGTGCTGTTGACCGTTCAGGAGTTCTTTCGTTGGAAGCCAACCCTGGGTGGCGCAGCCCCGTCTTGGTGAAACTTAGACTGGGCTGTCGTTATTTAATGCATATATAAAACTTCGTATCTGTGCTGTTGACCGTTGAGCAGTCCCCTCGTCGGGTGCCAATGATGAAACTTAAAATGGGCTATTTTAACTGAATACGCACTCAAAATTTCGTGTTTGTGCTGTTGATCGCTGAGGAGTCCCCTTGTTGGGAGGGCCAACCCTGGGTATAGACTCAGGTCATGTTTACCATAAAAAAATGCATTGTCATCGGAAATGAATAAACTTGTAAATTTTCAATTTTATATGATTAATATTTGAGGAGTTCCCTCAATTCCTCGTGGATCCCATCATCGAAACAGGATTGCGATAAAATGGAACCAATCTGGAAGTATCTCCTTTCAAATAAAAAAAAAGAATTTTCCAAATCTGTTTATAAGTGTGGTGTGGTACAAATCGGAATTCTGAGGTAACAAATATTACAAAAAATGCAATCAAATTGATAACCTCCTCCTTTTCGTCGGTCAAAAATAGATCTTTATTCCATAACTGTTATATTCCAAAATTGTTATATACAGTTTGCCCATATAGCAGGTTATAAGCATAGCAGGTTATAAGCACAGAACACACATGCTTATTATTTATATCTTTAATGAGTCTAGGAAATTCAAAATTCAAAAGAAAACTCAAGAGTCTAAGAAATAATCAACATACATTTAAAAGTAGTCCAACTGTAATAACAATAATATCAAAATAGTCAAAGAACAAAAAAAAATCTTTTTTATACAGTACCAATATAGAAATAACCATTTATTTCTTCTATTTGTAAGATTGTAGAAAATATATGAAAAGAACCCACATAAATAAAATAAATATTTGAAATATTGAGTAACGAAAATATGGTCATATTATATTTCCAATGTCGGTTAAACATTCTTTTATACTATAATAGCATTTCATATTTTTAAAGTGTGTGTCGAGCAAGAGGCGCCACACACTTTAAACTACACACACTGAAAATCGGGCAAAGGGCGCCATTGGCCCGCAAAACTCCGGTAGGAGTACGCTTTTACGAAAGGTAGACGCGTAAGCGACTTGGACAAGGAATCCGTGACCAGACTAGAGGGCGGAGGAATCTGCAGAGCTGAACTCTTACATGCTGCTGATACTATAAACTACAACTACATATATAACTGTTTCGAGTTAGACGACACCGGACATTATTTACTGGCGACTAATCTTGATTTAAAATTCAAAAAGAGGAAAAAGCCCAACAAAAATCTACTGAAAGAATTGAAATTGAGGTCTGGTAATGAGATTTTTTTGCCACCAAATATGTGGTTTATGTATTTATCCATATATATATATATATATATATATATATATATATATATATATATATATATATATATATATATATATATATATATATATATATATATATATATATATATATATATATATATATATATATATATATATATATATATATATATATATATATATATATATATATATATATATATATATATATATACAAGTATTTCCGAAACGTAATGAGCTATGGTGGAATAAAGAAACAGTAGGTAAATATACATAGATGAACCCAGAAAATATTACACTCCATTTTTGTAGAGCATTCGTGTAAAAAAAGTAATAATGATAAAACTGTATCTTGTCAAAATATCGAAAAAGAACTCTCCTTTTTACTTTTAGAAGCAAATCATATAACTTTTGGACAACCGGTATTTTCTCCCTATTTCAACCATGCTGAATCCGAAAATGTCCTAATTCTGTCTTAATTCTGGAGACACACAGTAATCTT
Source organism: Micropterix aruncella (assembly GCA_944548615.1). NCBI lineage: Eukaryota > Metazoa > Arthropoda > Insecta > Lepidoptera > Micropterigidae > Micropterix > Micropterix aruncella. The sequence continues at coordinate 9,715,991 of OX155968.1, forward strand.
TTTTACTTTCTGTATGTATTCTCCTTTTTTCTCCCTATTTCGACCTTGCTGAATCTGAAAATACCGGTTGCCTAAGCGAAATACCGACCGTAAGTAGGATATCCAAAATGGCCGCCAATATGGCGCTGAAACCAGAAATCGACGCTGTAAAGCCCCCTTTGATATAGAAACGCGTCCAAAATATCTAGATGTATGTTTTTGAGCACGAGGAATTTAAAAATATACTGTAAAAAAACATTGGTCCGGCATTTTAAGATGGCGGCCAAAATGGCACCAGAACCATATTGCCCTATTTTGTGGTACAAACAAGCGTGACGCGTCTCGATACATGTTTTTAAATATGAAGATTTCAAAAATTAACTTTAAAACAGCGTTGAGCTATGCTTTGATTCAAATCTTTTCGATAATGGAACAAACAAGCGACTTTTTGACAACAACTTAAAGAAAGTAAAAAAGATTGCTGTGTGTCTACAGAATTAAGAAAGAATTAGGACATTTTCGGATTCAGCATGGTTGGAATAGGGAGAAAATACCGGTTGCCCAAAAGTTACACGATTTGCTTCTAATAGTTCGTTTTTCAGAAAATTTGACTAGACTATCTGATAAGAGGAGTAATTTCACAGACGAACCCGTTTATTATTTAAAGACGTTCCGAATTCATGAATATAGTGTTATATTTGGGTAGCGGTTTGCAAAATTGAATTAATTATCAATTTTAGCTAAAATATATTAGACCTATCATCGCCCTGTTATAGCGAGAGACTACATTTTCTGAAATTGAAAATATTAATGACAACAAGCTCAACCGCGTTTCAACCGCTGAATATACAATCAACTAGATGATGTTAAAATATTCGATAATATTGCGAGTTCCAAAATTAGTAAAATAAGCAATAAATTGTTATTTTAGTTGGGGTATTTTGGAACTGAGAAAGAACTGTCAATTGAACCTAGTTTATTTGTTTAAATGTTAGGTATATCTATGAAAGATGTCAATGGGTCCTATTGCGTTTCTTTGTGAACTAAAACTGAAATTAGTTTAAGCGAACGAGATAGAGCAATACGTTAGAACGGAATATGAAACGAACGATCGTCGACTTTCCCGCTTGTACCTGTCGAAATTATAGTCGTTCGAATAAGTTTGAACACAATTCGTGCGGCCTAAGATTTAGATGCTCTAACTTTAGTGGGTAGTTTAAATGCGAAAAAGGGACAACCGTTCATTTCACATTCCGCTCTAGCGTATTGCCCTGTCTTGTTTACATCAAGTAATTTCCGATTTCAGTTCACGAAGAATCGCAATCAATCCTAATATATCAATTGTTAATTTATTTTAAGTGTTTAATTTTAATTATAAGTAAATATATTGGGTGTTTAAAAAAATACATAAAATTAATTTATTACTAATCTCTAATAAAAAACTTTTTTTTAATAGTCAGCTCTAATCTAAAATAAGTCGTAAACCGCAAATCTATGTACATGCATAACCCTATTTAGATGTGTGACGTTTCGGGTTGCATGAGGTTGGCATGAATCAATTTGTCGCTTTATTTTAACTTAAAAGCCAATATTTTTCCTTATGTAATCTTAGTCGAAATATATATGTAATATAAAATAATTGAAAATAAATAACAAGAGAAATTCTGCAAATTTTATGTTTATTTACTATAATTTTACAATTATAAAATTTTAATGACTAATGTAGCATCGACTAGTAAACAAACCATTTAATATTTTTGTTTCATTTTGAGTATTCATTTTATTTTTACACGACAGCCTAACAAAAACGAGTGTAATGTATTCAGAGTTCATCTATGTTTTCCGTTTCTTTATTCCACCATAACCTCTAAGCGCTTGAGCCGATTTAGAAGAACGTGGCTTTTTAAAATTGTTATGTCATTGCAAGTGTCATAGGGTACCTCAACTGTCCAAATATCAAGTAAGTAGTTGTCTAAATGTACAAATGTCAATAATTAACATAAATATATCGTGTTTAGTGCCAAATGAAAGGTCGGCTTGAGTATATTCCGGAAATATACGTGTATCTATATGGATAACTACATAAACCACAAATATTTCATTAAAAACCGTAATAAAAATAACTGTAAATGCAATTTTTCATACCAAACGGCAGTAGTGTTTTTTTATTATTTTCAATATGTTTACTTGTTAAACTATTCGGCTTCAGCCAAATATTATAGTCACTATTCACTAACCGGTTGGAAGTAGCCGGTTAAGTCGTATACATGATTGTTACCGGATATCGGTTGCAACAATAATCTCAATCTTTCTCTCACTTATTACTTTATAATAAAATTGTAGTATATTTCTATTTTTTGTATTTATTTCAGATGAATTTATAATGTGTATAATACATTAAAGAACGGTATTCCCCTATACGATTTCACTTTTTTATTAAGCGGGAGAAGATTTAGGAGTGACAGAAAATTACAAAATGAGCTAAAATCTCAGAGGACGGGCTTAGCGATAAATCTACTCTCTCTCGAGGGGATATTTAGGGAATTCATTGCTTCTGGATCTCAGGAGTAATCCTTGATAAATCATTAGGAATAAAAGGACTTTGACAGATAAGCTCATCGGTCGTATGCCTGGACAATACTTACATTTTATTGCAATGAAAACATTTTTTAGAAACACGGTTTTTATATCGATTGTATTGAAACGCAAAATTTAATTCCATTAAATTATCCAAAATTAAAACTACTACTCGATCACAGTGACCTAACTACAGGGTGGCAGGGCTGGGAAAATGCCACAGGCCCCCGACCCGACGGGGGACCCCGGATTTTAAAAAAATGAATAAAAAGTTTTTTTTTCTAAACTCACGAAGGGTTTTTTTTCAAGTTTGAAAACCTCATTTTTTACTGGGAGGGCCTCTTTTAATGGCAGGATTTTTACTGGGAGGGCCCCATCCAATGAATTTGCCACAAGCCTCAGATGGTATAGTTACGCCACTGCACGATCATTAAATTATAACGTTCATTTGGATTTAACTACCCAACCAGACATATTCTGTGTCTGTGTTGGGGTGTTTATTACTTAAATTACCTAAATTACAATTAAATTAAACTTGTCTGTTGTTGTTGGGGGCACGAAGAGGGGGGGAAGGGGGGGGGGGGGGGGAGGCATGAAGAAAAGGTTAGTGCAACTCTACAGAAGCCCAATCAGATCAAGTAATGCACCTCTTAGTGAACCTTCATAATATACACAAAGTTATTTTCTATTTATAAAACAAATAGGATAAATACGGATAGAGTCGATTGGACCTCAGTCTATTCTGGACAACGTCGATTACAACATCGCCGAAACGTCGGTTGCTACGAACTTTACGCGGTAAATTAGTTTATACGATTTCTTATTTTTAATGATTTTGTAGAAGATACTGGGCGAATATGATCTAAATTGCGGAAGATTCTAAACTTTTCAAGATAAAACTAGATTATAGAGCAAAACAATAATTTTAATTTTATTCTGTCCTCCCCCAATCCGTCCCACATAATTAAAATGCATAGTGTTCGTCTCACACGATGCAGAAATTTATGTCGACGTCTAAGGCGGCCTTGTCAGAACAATGTAGCATGGAAATAACAGCGTGCATAGAAAACGTCATACACCGCAGGTGTATGGAAACATTTTTCACAAATGGAACAGTGAATGCCAGCAAGCCACGTGGAAAGAAAAATATAAGGTAAGACATGACAGGTGTTAAAGGCGCATCTTTGTTGTAAATTTTCTTTAGAATTCTTCTAATTCTGGTAAAAATATTGATTTGAATGGATGGAGAAATAGGTATTAAATCGAAAAAGTTCTTGTAAATTAAGATTGCATTTAATACGTTTCCTCTCCAAAACTACTTAATATGTGATATATTAAATATTTCAGTGTTTTATTCCATTAAATTTATTATATTAAATATTAAATTTAATAGAATAAAACAACAATATATATATATATACACATATATATATATATATATATATATATATATATATATATATATATATATATATATATATATATATATATATATATATATATATATATATATATATATATATATATATATATATATATATATATATATATATATATAAGATGATTATAAAGTAAATAATTATAAAAGCCACTTACATCGTGACGAAGGATTCCCTTGATCGGATTCGGGAATGCTTTAGGTGTTAACGAGAATGATGAATGCCTCTCACTTGCGGAAAGAGGAGTAGGTTTAAGTTGGGCCCATTTTTCAACTAGTAAACGCTCACCCTTCATCCAATTATCTCAAAAATTAAGTAGCTTAATTTTTGAGATAATTGGATGAAGGGTGAGCGTTTACTAGTTGAAAAATGGGCCCAACTTAAACCTACTCCTCTTTCCGCAAGTGAGAGGCATTCATCATTCTCGTTAACACCTAAAGCATTCCCGAATCCGATCAAGGGAATCCTTCGTCACGATGTAAGTGGCTTTTATAATTATTTACTTTATAATCATCTTATTGATCAATTCTAAAAAGAATATATACACAAAACTATCAAATATATATATATATATATATATATATATATATATATATATATATATATATATATATATATATATATATATATATATATATATATATATATATATATATATATATATATATATATATATATATATATATATATATATATATATATATATATATATATATATATATATATATATATATATATATATATATATATATATATATATATATATATTTGATAAGGTTTGTAAAGAAATCCGTTTATAGGATGATTAAGGGTATTGGATATGGGTATTTCATCCTAGTTTTCACTATAAATAAAAATCAATTTTATTATCACATGATTTTAATATTTTAATATAACGCAATTCAAATGTCGAATTTGATTTTAAAAACTCGCGCGTATAGCATAAGGGGTTTCCTTGCCGGGCCCGCCAAAAGTTTGGCGCTCTACCAGCCAAAAGATAATTTGGGGCATTTTGAATCCGACTTGATTCCGAACGAGATCCCGGGGAGTCTGTGTGTGATTTAGGACTATTACCTGGTGAGTTTGCTCGATGTTAGAACTATTAAGTGGCTTTTATTTGGATCGTTTGACGATGTATCGGAAATCAACGACTGGACTGAGGCGATAGTCGCTGTTCCTTTCGATGATCCGTTTTCGTTCTTGGCGCGATCATATTGTAATGAAGCCTTTCTACGGCTGCAGGGATCTCCGCGGAGGATTTTGAAAACGGCCTTATTCTACGGTGGATTAATTCTACAGCGGCCTTATTCTTCGGTGGATTAATTCTACAGCGGCGGTTGTGATCTGCGCTGCGGATTGCCGACATTGACTACCGCCACATCGTGCTACGTCCACCTTCTCGCCCTTCGAGACGGGCGTGATATTTGAATACTGCTGCTTATCCATATCAACCGAGTCTCGTATCGTACCAGTACGATAGTTGCGAGGATCGTACTGTCCGCGCGCCGAACGGGGAACAGACGTCAGCCCTGGTGTTCGCCGTGGGAACTGCAGCTCAACGCGCGAAATTCAAACCCTTCCACTACCTGAACCATCATTTTATTGTATTTTAATGTTTTAACCATTTGAGTTGTAAATTTTATCTATAATTGGAACAAGAACGGAGAGCCGACCCTGAGTTCTCCCCTCTCCGCTGACTAGCGTTTTATTTATTATTGTTTTTACATCGTTTTTAAATTGTTCTATTTTATCATATTTTACATTTGATTTTCCTTAAAGGCTTTTTTATATTCTTTTATTATTGATTTTAAATATCTTTTATCTACATTTTATGTATTTAGCTGCACAGACTTCTTCTGTGCAGAACGTAACGTTTCTTTTGTTTAATAAAGAAATTCTGAAACTTTCTCTTATTTTTTACATTTTTATAGTTTCTATGGTTTCTATATATATATATATAAAGATTAAAATGTTACAATATATATATATATATATATATATATATATATATATATATATATATACATATATATATATATATATATATATATATATATATATATATATATATATATATATATATATATATATATATATATATATATATATATATATATATATATATATATATATATATATATATATATATATATATATATATATATATATATATATATATATATATATATATATATATATATATATATATATATATATATATATATATATATATATTTTATTGCGTAGGTTGTGTGGTCGACGATATGACTGCGGGCCAGAAAAGAGACTTTGTCATCGTGTCACCGGGCACGATGAAAGGATCGGAAAGTCCTTTAGTATTTGCCTTAAGTTTTCCACTTCGGGGAAATAGGTGGTGCATAAGTTTACCATTTCTCTTTTTAGCAAAATGGTGTTGGTTTTCAACTGGACATGCCTACGTGATAGAATAATTTGTTTTGCCAGCAAACCTTCAGGATAATCCCTTCTTTTTAGAGCCAAATGAAGGAAATCGAGGAATGTGCTGAGGTTGAAATAATTATTACATATACGATGACTACGGATCGAAACAGAGTGCGGTATGGAGCGCTTAGTATGCGGAGGATGGCAACTGTTGTAGTGTAAATAGAGTTGGTTGGCTTTACGTGGACTGAGGTCTTTAATGTGCCATCGATAACAACTAGATCCACATCTAGAAATGTAACCTTTTTGCTAGAAAATTTAAAAGCAAATTTCATAGTGGAGTATATATATACTCGTAAATATATAAAATAATCAATGAACGGGATTTTCATAAATATCAACCGTCGCTAATTGAGTTATGAGCGTGTACGAAGTCTGCACGTTACTCATTAGTAGAAAATGTCTCAAAGAGGCAACGTCTGAAATAAATTCAAGGAGAAAGCAGTAGCCTAATTGTCTATTTCAGTGACACTCAACCATGATATGAGGGAAAGGAAAAGCAGCTCACGCGCCAGTAGTCGCAATATAGGTTTGTTATGGTCTTTAAAACTATACAAGAACTGATAAAAATAATGGTAAACCATATCTGCCAAGAAAATTGAATAAGTTGGCAAATAAAAGTTAGTGGAAAATAATATTGAAAAGTAAAAAGATCAAAGAACTATACTTGATATAACTTTATAAAAATAGAATCTTTTCTTTGACATTTATAATATGAAACCGGAGACTACCGCGGTTACTTGACATTATAAATTTGATAACGGCAAATTTACCGTGTTAAGTTTGTAGAACCGACGTTTCGGCCATGTTGCAAAATCGCCGAAACGCTATAAAACTTCAAGCAGTAAATTCCCTTTTATCCCAATAATCACATTAACATATTCATTGTTTTAGCGATTATTAAACTATGATTTAAAGATCAATTTTCATGGTATATTTAAAAAACATAGTTATTTTTATATTTATTAATATTTATAAGTTACAATGATAAAAATATTCTCGGACCACAATAACTAAAATATTTATTGTACATCGAATTTTACAAGTTCAGTTGAGAGTAAGTGTGTGTGCAAGAGGCAATTTATGACCGCCACCATAAATGAATTCAAATAACCAAAACGAGTTTTAATACAAACTCGGCAGATGCAAATTCTGATTATGAACCCTTTTTGAGAGTCTCTTTTTTATCAATGCTTCCAAAGGGTATTGAAGCCCTTATTACCTAAATCTGGTAGTAAACCTTGGATTACCAAAGTCCTAAAAATATCTTTAAATAGATACAAATAATACAGGATAATTTAAAATTTACCCGAACAATGATCACCAAAAAAAATATCATAGACAATATAAACAAATCAGTACTCCGCCAACGCAGATGTTCAAACGTTTGAGAACTTCGCCAACCTTCGCACGCGCGTAACGCTATGGCGTTTTTCGAGACGTATCCCTCTGCTCACTTCCCTCGCACTCTATCCCCGCAACACCGTCGCTCAAGAGTGCGTCTACTGCTGTCTCGCACTGATAATAATATAACTATGTAAGACACGGAAATATGCATGTATCAACAAGGAATACGTATATGACTTGGACTGTGGTCCATACGTATGAATTAACATGACGCGTAACGGTATTGGCGGGATGGTAGTTACCGTGTCATAATGTTAAAAATTTCATGACGTCACGACCTTGGGAACGCGTGATAATACTTTGATTATATTACGGGATAGACCAGCGAGTCTGACTGGCATACGGCATATTAGGGTTCATCTGACTATCCTTCTGCTTCTTTAAGCAATATTTGGCGTAGGTACGCACGCAGCTGGAAATATGCTGAATCTTGTGGAATGAATATGGTTTCATTATTTTTCAATTAAGACCAGTCTCGACGTTTATATAAACGCGTGTTTCAGGTATTATATGGAGGGGAGGTTCGTTGTAGATAGGCGGCCATTCTGATATATAAATAGATATCTATTATTAGTCTTTATCTTTTCAAACTGTTATTATCTATTTATAAAAACAGGGACATAAAGCTTAATCTTCATGTCACTGTTTTTGAATGTTTTTACTGTTCTGATGTAATGGTAGAAAAACACGTTAACTAATTTATTGGCCTAATAAATTAGTCCAAGCAACCTGGCCATGGGTGAGCTAACTTCAGGAATTGCAAAAAACCGCTAAAATTTTGCATTTCATTTTGTTTTCCGCCTTAAATTTATGAATATAGTAGATAAAATCTCTATAGAGTAGATCTATTGACCTTATTTCTCTGATGTACCAAACCGCAGCTAAAGCGCGCTCAAAAATGATTTTTGTCACTTAGAGAAAAACGCAGAAAATGGCATTTTGAACGTGCGGTAGAGCTATGGACTTTGTGGCATAAAATGACTATTTTTGAGCGCTCTTTAGCGGCGGTTTGGTACATCCTAGGAATTAAGTCTGCAAATATAAATTATTCTTTTATAAAAAAATGCTTTATTCGAGAATTATAAGCAAAAAACTAAATTTTATGCAAAAAAAAGCGATTTTCCACGATTCCTGAAGTTAGCTCACCTCTGGCGAGGTCGCAAAGTTAAAAATCGGATTCAGCGTCTAAAATTACATTTAAAACAGTTGAGAAAAATACTTACGGATTTTTTTCTTGGAAACGACACGCTTAGATCTCATATGCTTGGACTAAATTGAAGTTTGTTGCACCAGATGTTTCGGCGATGTTTCAACCGCGGTTGTTTCGTTCTGCGGGTAGGAGGAAAACTGCTGCAGTTAGTTCGCATATTATAATGGTGGTCGGGTGGCGTGTTCAGTGCGCGAATTTTGAAAATCCGCCGTGCACACAACAATTTACGTATCGCGTATTACGTCGTTGTGCTCGGCGATGGGCGTTAAGAACATTTAAAGTAGAGAGTGCAACATATTTAATGCAATAATATATTAAATACATATTTTTCATACGAATATTGTGGTCTTCTTTTTAAAGTGTAATATTTTAATTGTAATGTTATTTATGCAACTTTATAGATAAAGCATGGTTAATACGAAGCCAGCGTTGGCTGCCAGTTTCACTGGCAGTCAGCGCTGGCTTGTTATTGGTCTCGTATAAACAGTTTGTCAACAGCGTTGGGTGCCAGCGCTGGCGTGAATAGAACGCTCGTCTATTCTTCAAGCCAGTGACCACGCAGCTCCCGGACGGACTGACGGACACGTGGACGCATCGCGCCAGTCGCTGACGCATATCCGTAGACTGCATGAACGTTTGTTTTTTTGTTTAGACTTTCCGTGCTTAGGCATTTTCTTATCCAAAGTCGTTTTTCCTTTACGATTTCTTCCTGCAATATATTAATCGACTCTTCCAATAATAGTGCAGATACGTTCTTTAAACATTCTTTTTCAACAGCCGGATTTGTCGCGAACTCATTTTTGGACGTGTGCACACCACAAGATAAATCCTGGCATGACTGTCATCTAAACGACAAGCGCCGGGCCAGCGTTGGGTTGTTTGTAGGACTGTCGACAGCGCACTGCCTTCGTATAAATCTTGCTTTAGGGTCCTCATAATAATGAATACTTTTTAATAAATCTATATTAAACTAGTTTTTCGGTTAGAGATAATTCGGTTGTCCCTGGGCTTGATAGGATATCATTGTAGACGTCATCTACATTTTTTTAGATGAGAGCAGATAAAGAGTTCACGGAGTTGTCTATAAAATAGGGTCTTATTATAGATTTCTTACTTCCGCGTATCGAAAATAACTAAAGACAACACATGGATGGAAATAATTTGCAAACAATACGATTCACAGACAAGCTAAGCCAGCAGCACGTAAGAGCCCAACGCCTTAAAGCGAAACAGTAGTAAGTTCACCCAGCGGGCAAACATTGCGCCCTTACTACCAGATTTGAACGAATTTCTTCGTTCTCCAGTCTGGTTACGTTTTCGAGGTCGTTTGGGGCCTCTGCCTGACGTAAGCGGCAATTTATTTATTAAATTTATCGCGGATCCGTGGCGTCCTTTGTCCGTCAAGATCAGTCGGGATCGGGTGGCCAGCGGATTGTTTCGAAGGATACATAGATGACGCCAGATTGATAGCTATCCCCGATACTTAGGAAACACACTTCTCCAAAACTCCCCCGGCTATTCACCGGATTGCATAATCGTATCTGATACAGCCTAAAATACGAATCGCCCAGTTCCACCCGAGGTGTTCCCCGGATCCGCACGTCTGATCCCAACCGTCTACAACTACAAGTTGCAGACGCATACAGCAGCCTTCCAGGCTAAGTCCCTCTTCGAGAAGGCTACCAGATGGGAGCTGAACCGTGAGTTGGACCGACCTGAGAATGCAAGCAGGCCATCAGGCCCATACTGCACGGAAGCATTATAATTAGAGGTACGAAATTTTCGTTTTTACGAAATAGATGCGAATTTATGCAAAATTTCTTGAAATTAGAAAAAATGCGAAAAACCGCAGCTGAAAAAAGTTTCAATAAAATCCCTTTGCACATGGGATTAAATACAACAAATGAAGCCTACTTTCATATTGGGCAGTTCTTTTTCCCGGAGTGACTGCAAGTTACCACCTTAAATCAAAATACATTACTCAAAAATTTCACAAAAAATCCTTTCTTCAGAGAACTTTCTCAAAATGAGCTCATTGATAGGTATACTCACTTTTATGACCTAATGCTTCAATCAATAAACAAGAATGAAGATGCCCGTATTAACATATTCTGAGGTACTAAATGCTGCTTTTCAACTTTTGCTGAAGCAACGTTACAGAGTATTTGGAGCCCAACTAACAGCGAAGAAGCAGAACGCTCCTTTATTAAATATAATAACGCCGTTACAGACAGAACGATTCTAAATAGTCAAATATTGGAAGTACTACATTGTCAGCATTTAATTAATGATAAATATACATTTTTAAGTATAAATGAGTTGTTTTTTTCATATATATATAGTATAGTATTTTAGCGAAATTTCGATATTTTAGATATTCTTTTTTTTCGAAAATTCCCTACCTATAATTATAATCCATTAAAATTTGACCATTAGACCATTAGAAATGAAGGACACGCCAATTTAAAGGAATATTTTTAAAATGCTATCATTTTCGCCGAGTTTTAGCTGCGGAAAGTTTGAAACAGATAAAAAAAAAGCCGACTATCAACCAATTTTCAGGCGTATATTTAAGCGCCGAACGGAAATATAATACCTGAAATATGCCATGAAAAATGACCCGTAACTCTCAGGCTTCCCAGTGAATTAGAGGGTGGGGTTGGAGAGGGGTGGGGGGGGGGGGGGGTTATGGGGAGGGGGGGGGGGGGGTAGATGAAATTTATCACAACAAAGGGTTGCTTAAATGGCGATTCAACTGTGATTCAAATGTCAGAATTTTGTAGTTGATCTCTAGTTGATCTACTTTTTAATCTCGCGGTGGGCTAGAAGAAACATAATATTACAATTGCGCTACTAAAAATAGAACCACTTTTACTTATTACATTTTTATTTATTTTTTAAATATATTTAAGTACAATAATAATTATGAACACAATATAAAAAAAATGATTTAAAGATCTATAATAACCACAATTCTTTGTGTATGTTATGTATTGCCAGACAAAAGGAGTGTAACGTGTTCAGGGTTCATGTATGCATGTTATCCGTTTCTTTATTCCACCATAACTTTTAAACGCTTGAACCGATTTCAAATGTGTGATATTGTTAGAATCGTTATGTCATTCCAAGTGTCATAAGGTACCTAAACTGTCCGAATGACGAATAAATAATTGTCTAAATGTACAAAGGTCGATAAATTAAGATAAATATATCGGGTTAGGTATCAAATGAAAAGTTTGATTGAGTACATTCCGAATATATATAATATGTTTCATAAAAAGCCGGAAAAAAGCTCATGTTTCATAAAAAGCGTATGTTTCATAAAAAGCATATATAGACGTATAAGTAAATAATGACATAAACCACGATAAATATTTATTTTAAAAAACGTTTTATTTCTTGAGCACCGAGGGATACCGACTGCGTGCGGCGGAGGTTAGCGTGAGGCTATATAAAGCGTCACGAGTGGCGCGCGATCATCCCGAGATACCTGCCGCAGGGCGCGGAGTCCTGCGACGTCGTACTCAGAAAGCCGGGTCAATGGACCCAACTCACTTGACGCCCCGTTAAAAGGCAATTGCCCAGCGGAAGACGTTACGGGCCTTGGAGTCAGTCACAGAATGGGCAATTGTCTTTATAGGCACTGGGTGGAAGCTAACAATCGTCAGCGGGGCCGTAACGGACCTTTTGTAAATTGAATTTTGTTTAAGCGCAGAACTGTGTTATTTAAAAACGTGCTTTACAGCGCGAACAACTTGTTTGTAATTATTATAAATACAATAAATAAGGCGACATGAGACCTGGGCGAAATGGGCGGACACGCGAAAAAATAGGCGGGCTCAATTTTGTAGGGTTTGACCAATAAAAATCCAGCGTTGACGTAGCGTCAAGCGCAGGTTCCACGTCCGCTCGCGCCGGGGCCCAGGCGCATACTAAACGGTCTATCGCACCGCTAGCACAGAATAACTATCTTTACGCAGTGGTGGTATAGGAGTGTTAATGGCAAAGCATATTTAGCGTAACTGTCAGAGCGCTCTCACGTTTTAATTAATTGTAATGCATTTGATTCATTCATGACCTAAGAAAGTTTAATCATATCACGGAGTACAAAAGGAGACTTCACTGGCTGACGAACCGACAAAGGAGAGATACGAGAGTCCTAAGTTTGCTCTTCAGAATCCTGAAGGAGGCCACTCCGAACACTCTTATAAGTAGGTTCAAACCTCAATCTTCCCACGGGAGCCCTCTGAGATCTTAAGACAATCTATTTCTCTCGATCCCTGGTCACGGTAGTGATTTCTTCTCGCACTCCTTCTGCCGCACGTATAAGGATAGGTTAGGTTAGCTAAAATTTAGAATATAAAAAATAATTTCCTTTAAAAATTACATATGCATACACAAAAAGAACTTATGCATACACCATAACTCATTTTAGTTTTTTGCGTGACACCACTAATCCACTTAATTCAGCCCGTAAAGTGTCACCATGGACCCAGAACAAAACATCCGACTATCGTTCATCTATAGAGGCGACGTGGCCAAGCGGCTTCCAATATCGTTGGCACAGATAATGTCGCGTCGCCAAACGTCACACAACGATACTTACTCGCAATACTATAATGTCACAATACTACCTGAACGAATCGCATTTACATAAAGACGATTTATTCACGGACAGTCTTTCGCGCAGTGATCCCAAAGAATAAAGTGGCCTCTACACTGACTACTTTAATATTTACGATTAATTGGTAAATTTTATTTCGTTGATTGAACTGTTCTAACACCTCATGACTCCGTAGAGTTTACTGCAGCGAAGAAAATGACGTAAGTGTGCCGTAGAAATTAAAATAGGTGCATCTGACAAAAAATCATGATAAAAAATACAAAAATGTGTGCAAACTGCGAAGGCTTGGAAATCGGCATAAAAAAAAATAGTTTTCGTAAAAGTATATAACATAGATTTCGTCGCCTTGGCGGTTAATTGAGTGAGCTAAGCCACACTTTGGGCCAAATTATGTTAAATACATCTTGATCACAATTAAACCTAAATTCTGGTGGTAAAAGATCTAAATGATCAGAATACGGAATGGTGGATTTTCGGGCAATATGTATCGGGATATATGTAATACTAGATGACCCGGTGAACTTCGTACCACCTAAAATTGATTTTATTGTAACTCTTCATAAGCGTTTATTAATCCTAATCAACCTTCCAAATCCAATTCATAGAAATCTATAATATGACCGAATCATGTACGGTTTGAGTTTTGTTTGGTGATTAAATGTTTTTTTTTACTTTTTCGACGTTTTTTTGACTTTTTCGACTTTTTTACCTTTTTGACTTTTTTGACTATTCGACTTTTTTGACTTATCGAAATTTTACACATTGTACGGAATGAATAACAGTTCTGGATGGCGCAGCTGTCAAATTATAGTTTCGCCGCGATAGCCATCTAGAAAGTGGCCTATTTCCCAAAATGACCAATTTCGATTTTTTCGATTTTCAGTTGTTTCTTTGAGTTTTACCTAAATATTTTTTTTTGTAAACCACCTCTGAATCAAGGCAAATAAAAAAAAAAAATTTAAATCGTTAGAGTCATTTCCGAGATCTTGCGAGACTAACGCACGGCGATTCATTTATATATATATATATATATAGATATACTAGGTGTGTCCAATAAATTTTGCAGTGACGCAAACTGATTTAAAAAAAATGTTTTTAAAAATAAGGGTAAATCATCTTAACCCCTTCGAAATAATACCCATTCATATCAGTGCACTTGTCACACATCCGTTTCCATCGTTTAAAACATTCCTGAAAATCATCAGGAGTCAAGCTCATCAGCTGCTTTGTCGTTTCATGTTTTATCGTCTCTACATCGTCCCAGTGCCTCCCCGCATGATCTTTTTAAATTTGAGTAACAAAAAGAAGTCTCAGGAGACTAAATTTGGTGAATAGAGAGGGTGCTCAATCACCATAATCGCAATACAAGTCAGAAACCGGCGGAAAATCAGCGCTGAATGACAGCAACTTGGAAACAATTATTGTACACAATTTTCTCAACTCCAAATGTTATGTTAAAATCGTGTGGACGGATGATTTTCCTAAATTTAGTTCATCAGCAATCATCCGAACAGTTAATCGACCGCGACGATCGAAAAGCACAACATCGAAAAGCACATGTTCATTGATAAACACAGAAAGTCGACGGTTGTCCTGGCCTTGCATCGTATTTGCAGTCATCGCGCCCTTACTAAAATGCTTGATCCATTTATAAAAGGCAGGTTTCTTCAGTGTCTTATCTCCATAAACAGCCTTTAACATTTCATGAATTTCCCAAGAATTTTTCCCAAGTTTCACCAAGAATTCGATGTTGACTCGTTGTTCGTCAAACTCCTTTAATTGTCGACAATAGAATAAAACACACGCCACAAAAAATCCCGGTTCGAGCGGTATGCTTGCCTTGAAAGTTTGGTGACTACTGGCGCTTTAGTGGCTCGCCCTGCAACAAAGTAGCCAGTGCTTTCACAGGAGCTTCAAATCAAGGCCATCCGAGCAACGCAGATCGCGTATTTAATATACAGACCTGGTATAAGTAAACGTCAATACTATTATTTTTGGTGAAATGTCCAAGAAGTATGTTACTTTTTACTACCAAAAGTTTTGTTAGCCATCTATTAACAATCAGATGTTAAAAGACATAAGCCAAATATTCGCAAGTTTGGCTAGTATACTGTGGATTTGCATTCTTTTATATTGACAGTGGTAAATAGATCTAAGTCACTTAGGCGTATTTGCCTCACGTAATCTGATGAAACATTCGATGAAATTTTGAGTGGTGAATAGATCCAAGTAATTCGTCATCAGCAATATTTTTTTTATTTTTTTTTTGTTTAGACACCAATTATTAAAATGCCAATATCTCAAAACTAGCGTGGGTTAGCTCAGATTGCCTGCAATGCGACTCTTATTGCCATATCCTATCGAGATCATTTCAATTTGTAATTTATTTATTTTGTTTTTAAATTATTTTGGTTTTCTCTTTTAAATTTAGCAAAAAAAAAACAATATTAGACATCTCACTGATAATACATATTTGGCCAATTATGCCCTTCCGGTAAAGTATTTTATATGACTCGGGTGTAACTGGCGAAATTCTCCCTCCACCATCCTTTCAGAAAACGCATACTAAGAAGAAGTTTTACTTTCAACGTTGTATTAGCTACAATGAACAATTTTGAATATAGAGCACGCTTAGATTACTTGCCATTTACGTATTTTCATTTACAAAACTGTTTCATATATCCTTCAAAAAATAGACGAAATTGTATAAGTCGTTTCCTCTTCGGTAACGATAAATGTGTATTTTCATCTTAGTAAACCTATGACAGCATTTATATTTATTTATGCCCTGTTTCTCAGCATGCCTCTGGAAATAGCGCTTATACAAAAATATAAAATAGTTCGGTAAAGTAAAATACAGTTTAATGTGCCATTTAGGTGATGCCAAGTATACAGTGTGTACGGCACGGACGATATTTTTTTCAAGCGGTGATTCTGTACAAAAAAACTTTTTTTCTTTTCTTCTTGGGTGATTTTTGTTTAGTGGATTCTACACAACCGATCTGAAAACCTTTTACAACTTTTTGATTAGGACTTTGTTACTGAGAAAAAAAAAATAAATATTTTAAATTAGAAATTAAAATGCTTTTTCATAGTAACTGCCTCCTAAATAAAATAGGATCGTTTTCCACTCATGTTTTTATGTAAAATAATATACAGTAGACAACAATCTCCTAACGTCAGTTTATTTGTTGAAGCTTCTAGAGAATAAAATTTATCAGTTTTATGTACAGAAACACTTTTGAAAAAAAAAAACGACCAAATATTCCGCATATTTAAGTAAACTTTAAAAAAACCATGTAGTCATTTCACGGTTCATGTAAAGGATTCTCGTAACCGACTATTGGTTTATATGAAGATGCTATATTATATATAAATAGGAAGATGCTATATATTTAAAATCGATAACACCTAATAAGTTGAACCATTTTTTAACATCCTTTTATATGGAAGTTACACTCAAAATATATATTATTCATATTTAGGTACTTTAAAATTGCTTAAAATGTGTTTTTGAAGTTTTGTACAAGTTATCGAGATATGCATATCTCGATAACTTGTGTATGTATAGTAGGTATGTAGATTCAATGTAGAATCCCACTTAGGGATTTCGAAAAACACGTTTTCTTCTTTTTATTTTCCAATATTCATTGGTAGTCCAAGCCAAGCATATGAGATCTAAGCGTGTCGTTTCCAGGAAAAAAATCCGGAAGTATTTTTCTCAACGGTTTTATATGTATTTTTAGACGCTGAATCCGATTTTTAATTTTGGGACCTCTCCAGGGGTGAGCTAACTTTAAGTATCGCGAAAAAACGCAAAAAAGGAATTGCATTTAGTTTTTCGCTTATAATTTACGAATAAAGCATTTTTTAAAAACAACTATTTAGTACAAAATTAGAGTTGACAAAATTTCCTAAAATTCAAATTTTCAGCCTTATTTCCTCCGATGTACCAAACCGCCGCTAAAGCGCCCTCAAAAATGGTTATTTATGCCACAAAGTCCATAGCGCGGCTCTACCGCACTTTCAAAATGCCATTTTCTGCGTTTTTCTCTAAATGACAAAAAACATTTTTGAGCGTGCTTTAGCGGCGGTTTGGTAAATCGGAGAAATTGAATCTATGAATTTGAATCTTAGGCAATTTTATCTACTCTAATTTTGTTTTAAATAATCGTTATCAAAAAATGCTCTATTCGTGAATTATGTGATACGAAAAAAACAAAATGATACACAAACTTTTTGCAGTTTTCCGTTATTCCTGAAGTTGGCTCACCACTGGCGAGGTTGCAAAGTTGAAAATTGGATTCAGCGTCCAAAAATACATATAAAACTGATATAGTTATATAGTTATACTAAAAATAGTTATATAGTTATACTTATAAACTTAAATACCTATAAAACATATTTTTTTTCCTGAGAAAACCCCCGCATGCTTGGACTATGCCAGTAATATCTGCAATTGCAGAGAGCCGGATGTAAATTGTTATTTAAAGATCTGAAGTTTCTTGTGACTAAAGTTATATGTAATTATTTTCTGTCTTATGAGAATTACGCAAAGTTATATCTATAAAAATGCGATTTTAAAAATTACCTATTTTAAGTCAAATAGCTGATAAACACGCTAAGGGAGTTGTAAATAATTCAAATGTAATATTTTTCAGTAAAGCTCAGAATTATTTTTTGCAAAAAATAGAAAAAGGCTTAAAGCAAAGAAAATCCTTCAAACCCTTATTTATAAACTACACACATATCGCCAATGTAATATACCATTTTGTTAATGAATGTTTATGTGATTTCTACAAGATAAAGCAACCACACCTAATGCAATCACCTGTATACACACACACTATACACGAAACAAAGTAATCTTTATTTGTATATCCATTCATCGCAGGTTGCCACTATAGAATTCCAACGCACAACGGTATATAGAAGTGTAAATTATTTCAACAAGCTACCACAAAATATAAAAAACATCGATAATTATATTGAATTTAGATATACAGAATAAACAATCTTTGTTGTTTAGATGTTTATATAATTTAAGCGACTTTTAACTCTAATTTTAATTATATCCCACTGTGTGTTTTTTTTAATTACTCGTTTTTCTTTTCATTTTTTAATTTCTACTTGCTGAAACATATCGAATTCTACGGTCTTTTATTGGTCTTTTTATTTTTACGGTCGGTTTAAAAAATAAACGGAAACATACTTATTATTTCAATTGAATTTCATTTAGATTAATTTGTGTCCCGTATAGTAATTTAATTATGTATTTGTACAACCTTATTTGTACGACTTATTAGTTATTAAAAAGGTTAGATTATCTTGATTTTTTTTTCGTTTTTTGTTTTGTTTTTAAGATAATATTATAATTTAGTGTCTCTAAAACCATATTTTCTTATTTTTGAATTTTTATTTTAATAATATTTTGATTTTCATATTTATGATTTTCATCTTTGATTTAATATTTATTTTTTATTTTATGAATTATTTCATTGCGATTTTCTCTTTCATTTAACTCAATTGACTAATTAATTGTATCATTGTTATGATTATGTTTCTATTGACTTTATTATGTATTTTTACTAATTTGACTGTCATTTGAGGTATTTTCAGTTTTTACCGCTATCATATGATAAAGCGAGTTCGAGTCTCGTCGGACTATTTATTTATTTAATGGACATTCTCCTGTAGATTTAGAATTTTAAAGAGATTTAAACTAACCGCAAGTTTTTAATCAATTTAATAACCGCCAACCGATTCAAGGATAAAACGGACGGACGGCTTTACTCGACGTTTCAGCAATTTGCATACTGATTTTCCGCTTTCATTTGTTTCAGGACGACATGGAGGACAAGTGACAGTCGCCGCTGAATCTGAAGCTGAAAGAGACTGCAAACGTTTCCGCACTAGAAAAGATGTGAGAGCAGCTAACGCATTCGTTTCTGCATTCGTCAGCTAGCGAAGATGTTCGAAAGCGGTGGTTACTTCGACGGCGACATATCGAATAATTCATCTCTGACGGGTCTTGATTCTCTGCTTTGCAGACTCTTGAAGAGTAGTCTCAAGCTGTGCGACGCTGACGATGCGGAGGTGGGACTCGACTGCACCTTTGGAAATGTAAATGGAACTATGGAAAGCGCCGATCTTTTCAATCTAGTGACAGCGCACTACGATTCCAGTAGTGATTATAAGTGTAGGTTAGATATTGATACTCAAAATGATATACTATACAGTTGTGATAAGTGTTTTAGCAATGGTAGTGCCGTAAACATAAACAACTGCACTGAATCGTTCAACGTTTCCGTGAATGGTTTCGTATACGAAACAGCAGCTAGACACTTATGGCTAAGAATACCTTCTTATTATGATCAGTTCTGCCCCAGCGCTGAGGATAAGCCAGAGATGAGCTGTATCAGCGCCAACCATACCAAATTCAATATCTCCACGGACTATTTCAAATGTGCTTGGACGGAAGACTTCCGAAATAGCAGTTCTGTGATTAGCGACGTGGCCGTGTTCGACTGGAGTTTTCTCTTTGTGATAATATTTATAATTGCCGGGTGCGTGGGGAATATTCTGGTGTGTTTGGCCGTGTGTTTGGACAGGAGGCTGCAGAACATGACCAACTACTTTCTTCTGTCGCTGGCGATCGCGGATCTACTCGTCAGTCTATTCGTCATGCCGTTGGGAGCGATACCGGGATTTTTAGGTGAGCTTCATTTGTAATAACTGCTATTCAATCATTTTAGGTGGTGAAGGTTTTGAGCATGTTTAAAAAATCGAGAACGGTTTACTCGATAGATTCTGGTATAAACAGGGAGAACATTTTGCTCCAGCAATCATAGCTCTCAGTTCAATTTAATCATATATCTATGTATTACTTTCCTGGCCCACTAACCGCCCAGGAGGGAAAGTATTGTCAACGCGCATTTTTTTTTCGGGAAGATTTTTTAAATATATTTTTATTCGTTGTATGGGGCATATCTTAGGTCTTAATGAGTCTTGTAACACTACGACCATTTCTGTGCTATAGTGTTCGCCACGGTTTGAGCTAGACCTCGTGTCATTTAAGAACCGCAACAGGCTTTTGGCGCCAGATTATTTTACCTCCTCAGGTTGGAGGTAATGACTCCCCAAGTGGGTGTATCTTTTACGCATCAGCAGGCCACAGTCGCACTTGAGGTGCGGGGAGTTTCTCGTCTTCTCCAACTTTTCGGGATGAAGACGGAGATATCTATTTTGAGCCCCCGTGAGACGATTATGACCATTTCCAGATTGAGGTCTGTCTGTCTGTCTCCCTGTCTGCCTGTATGTATGTACTCGTATTCCTACACGAAAGCTCCCAGGCCCCTAATCCGATTGAGCTGAAATTTGCATGCAGGCATCATTTAATCATGGCAAGAGTAAAAAAGTTGTGGTTGAAATAATCCAAGTTGAATTGGTTATATTTTAATTTCAAAATATTGGACTTAGAGACTTGATTTTTTACACATATGCCTTGTTGGGCCGTAATTACATTGTGAATTGGTTGGAACATCTTATATATAAGCTACACTAATAATATTTAAACTCCGCCATAAATAGTAATCAAATATTAACGCAGTTGGCCCAAACCAGCCCTTAGATTAGAAACAAACCGCGTCGCCCAAGTCGGCTGCACCGCGAACTCACAGGGGGTTCGTCCACCGGCCGAGAGAGGGCGCTCAAAGGTTTTATTTATGAAAATAATATTCAGATGAAAACAGTTTTTAGCTGCTTTACGGGAAAGTTTTGTTGTGAAACAACCTATTTTTTTCATACAAAGTTACCTCATAAATGTTAACAGTGTAAAAAGGCTAACTCTGTACCTCATACCATTGACTATATAACGTATTAGATTACTCGGCGTCGTACTACGAATTGGCAACTAGGATTTCACTACGAAACGCAACGCGTAGATGGCACTCATAGTTTCAAACATTTATTCATCTTCTCTTATGCTCAATATGGCGGCGTTCATGGTATAACAGTATGGCGGCGCACATTAGATGACGCTTCAAATACGCCTACACGGTATACAATAATAATACTAAAAAAGAATGTTTAAATAACTTTTCATATTAGTTAAGTATTATTTACATAAAGATGTAAATTGTTAATATTGTATACAGATTTCAATACATAATAATTGGACACTTTAACGTTCAGACTAATATGGCATTCTATCAAAAAAAATACTAAAGACACTAGGGAATGTTATTATTGTTATTATTTTTTAACCTCTCGGGTTTTTATAATCAATCAGTCCTTCATAAAAATAACCATTCAATATCAGTGTTACTGTAGATCACAGGCTCTCAGCCTTATTTTACCCGCCGCCCACTTTGAGAATATATTTTTTTTAGAGCCCCCCATTTTATCTTACTTACCATCTGTTGCAAATCTGAAACAGCAATTGCCACGATTATATATAAACAAAATAATTACACTGTAATAATATATAGTACAACGATAGGATATGAATCGTGTCCTATTTCTGAGTTTAATGAAGAATGTTTCAATGAGAACAATTAAAACGCATACATTAAAACAATTAAAACGCATTATAACGATAAGTATTTTTTTATGTACAAAAATGTCATAAATCAGCTGTTTTAAGCGTCAAAAATTTATCTGTTTGCTTTGCTTTATTAGGACGTGATTAGCGTGTTTTTTTGTCTTTTTTATACCATATTTTTTTATCTGTTCATGCCTTCACTGTGCCATTTCAACGCCCACTAATTTCCTCTGGGTCTTCTTCTGTCCCCTGAAAGTCTCAAACGCCCACAAGGGGGCGTTATTGTTGGGCGCCCACGTTGAGAACCTATGCTGTAGATGGACAAAAAAGTGCTATTAGTTTCGCTGTTAATGCTATTAGCGCCACCTGCATTTCGCCCGTGTGAAAGGGGTGCGAAATCGTAGTACGGAGCTGAGCAATCTTCAATAACTTTCGACTCAGTTTTTCATACAGAATAATTTTCTCTGTTAAAAAGTCTCATAATATTCAAAAAACATATTTACCCTTCTTCTGCAAAGACTTCCTTGAATTTAAGGAATTGATTAGTGAATCGAGATTTTTTATTTTTTTATTTTTATTTTTCACCCGAAAAATATTTTTTTGGGCAATATGAGAATTTTTATTACAAAAGGTTATTTTATATAATCTGTTGTAAATAATGTGTTGAAAACCGTCTATTTTTGTTTATGCATGTTTATGAGTCTTAAAGTTTCGTCAAATTTCGTCCAAAATAGGAAAATCAACATAAACATTGCTTTATTCAGCAACAAATGCCTAAGCCAAAAAAAAGTTTGTCTTAATCTAATATTTTCAACTCAGATTATCACGATTTTCCAAATTCCACAAAAAAACAGGAACAAATCGTTCTACATTTATGTCTCTAAATGACCTGAGGAATCATTTCCCAAATTAGGGCGTTCCTTGCACTGCATATGCATTGAAAAAGTTAAAATCAATTTGTATTTCAATTTTCTTGTTCAGTTGGTGGTTCAGTCTACCGATTCGGAACAGAATAACCTTCTTCACCGCTGTTACTACTCAGAAGATTACCATAAGGTACATAATAATCAACAACTAGAGCTGTCAACTACAACGGGCGAACCCGTCACCTCAGAAAGTTTTAACGAAATTTATCGTTCTGTCTCCCGTGAGGTGAGCGCAGAAGACTTACGACAAAACAGTCCACCGTCAAGCTCCGCCACATGCCCGTCAGAGGCCAACGCCTTTCGGCGAGGCACCGGGAAATGTACCAGCGGGCAGTCTCGCCCCCTGACTACCAGTTTGGAAGGATATCTCCATCTGGAATTAACCTTCAGAATACCTCCTGCCCGGTCCTCTCTCTTACGTAGCGGTGAAACGATGTCAACTGAATCTATCGTGGACCATGGCATCCTTTGTCCGGCTCTTCACCCGTAATCGGGTAGTCGATGGTTTTCAATGGTTTTCAAGACATTTCAAGAGCAGTCGCCGTAAGGTCAACAACTACCCCCGCTCTATAGAAAGACAGTATTGTTTCCAGACTCCCCCGACTGTTAGTCAGAATTCACAATCGATCGGCTTACGCTGCACGGTGCGCAAACCGTCCAGGAGCTCCATGAATATTGGTATTATTAGGTATTAACTTCGAACATTCAAGAGCAGATCCAAGTTATATAAAGGAAAACAAATTTTTCAATATTTTCTATCAACATTATTGGAAATCAAACAGAATTATTGGATAATTTTGTGGGATAATCATATGGGAATTTTGGATAATTTTGCGGAATAATCATTATGGGAAAATAATAAAAAAAATAACTATTAACAAATAGGAAATAATATTTTTTTGTTTATTTGCTTATTACTAATCAACATTACAGTTAAAACAAGGTATTGAAAAGTAAAAGTAATGAAGATATCACCGTAATATCACCAAATAGAGTAACACTTATAATACAAGCTATCATATAAAAATAAATAATTAATAGCCTGCAATTTAAATGAGTGAGGGTTAGCGGTAAAAATATCAAAATCTGGTGCCATCGAGTGAATTTCATTTAAGCGCTGCAATGCACGCGCCAAAAAGTTCTACCTCGTAAGGTTAGTGCGCGAGAGCGGCTCCGCAAAAAGATGGTGCGATCGAGCACTGATAAGATATTTTTTGGTACGAAAACATCCACCTTGGCTAGTAAGCCAGGGTTATCAGTTTTACCACGAATTAGATTAAAAACATAAGACATGGTCAACATTACTCTTCTGACTCCAATAGTCAGAATAAAAATTCACAATTATAAATATAGAATCGTTTCATCCATTAGATATCTTGGAAGAAATGTCGTCCACCAAGCTTTTAGATGTTTTAAGAGAATTAGTAAACAAACGGGTGCTTGTGGGATGTTTTTTTTTTTTTTTTATTTGAAAAAAAAAAAACAACAGATTTACATCAGTCTTACGTACTGGAGATTATTATTTGAGAGTACTAGAGAATATTACATTGAATTATTTGATGTAAATCTATAAACGTTTTCTACTTATTATTAATTTACCTACATTGTTATACTCTTCTAATACCTTAAATATTTTATTTTAATTTCAGTTTGTTTTTTTTTAGTCCGTTATTTTTGCAGAGACGAGTTGCTTGAATTGTGATTGACTTAGAAGCATACCATCAAAGCAATTTACAATTTTCTCGGTCTACAGTTACGGATCTTGTCGGATAATCGTGGGAAACGACGTTCATATCAAAGTTTGTTGAGTGCCTCCTGATTCTAAAACGGCTGCTTTCATGAATAGTATGCATAGCTCGCGGAAATAGTTTCTAGCAGCGGAAATTGCGGAATGCAGACATTGTAAAGATTTGATCGCAGACTGCCGCTCTATCCCACAATTCAACTCTTTACTTCGAAGTGCATGCATATACGCAAAGCAGCATATTCTGTAAGTGCTACTCTGTCAAGTGCGTAACAGGCGCGTCTCAGTTTATCTGAGAATACAGAGTATTTATTTCCAGTTACAACTTCACAATTGTGTAGGAATGGCCAAGTAGGCATATCAAATTAATCTTAAACCCTCTATTGACATTTTTAACTATCTTCATTTTTTCTATTATTGACTATTATATCATTGTGAAATATTATTCTGACTATTGGCGATTGACTATTTTGGTCATTACTGATTTATCAACATGTATATATCCTACTAATATTATAAACGCGAAAGTTTGTATGTATGTATGGATGTTTGTTACTCTTTCACGCAAAAACTACTGAATGGAATTTGATGAAACTTTACAATAATATAGCTTACACATCAGAATAACACATAGGCTATAATTTATAAAGATATAGTGTGAATTATCTAAAATATAACGATAACTGTCAAGTAAGTAGGAAAAAATCTAAGAAATTGACATTCGAAATTTAAATTCTATCCTACTATCCTACTAATATTATAAACGCGTAAGTTTGTATGTATGTATGGATGTTTGTTACTCTTTCACGCAAAAACTACTGAATGGATTTTGATGAAACTTTACAATAATATAGCTTACACATCAGAATAACACATAGGCTATAATTTATAAAGATATATGATTTTCTATCATCATTATCACAATTTCCCATCACCACGCGGGTGAAACCGCTGGGAGCAGCTAGTAAATTAATATTTTTATTACCCCCTCAATCTTTCTTTTATATAAAACTACATAAAAGACAATAAAATACATAATTAAAAGTTACAAAAATCTATTAATTTGATTCCGAACAAAATAAAAAATGAAATGAAAAAATGAAAAATACCTTTATTGTACTAACAAAAATAATTACATTGGTAAAGAAAACTTAAATTCTATTTTAACTTAGTACAAACGGCGGGCTTATCGTTTCGCGATTTCTTTCAGCCAACCATGTAATATTAAATAAAATTAACAATACAGCTCACATACATAAACATATACACATAAATATACATATACATACATCCAAACATACATACATATACATACATACATAAAAAATGTAATTTATAATATAACATATGTATATAATAATAATAAATACATAGAAACTACAGATAGATAAAAATAAAAATACCTACTTATATACAATGATAGATATGAATCGCAAAATGAAAGCCATATTATATATTTTATTGTATGTTTCCGCTTGAGAGGAGGGGGATTAGGATGGGAAATGATGTAAACGGGAGACAAAATAGATAAAGTATTTGAGTAGTCCTTTTGGTTAATTTTGTAATTTCAGTTTATACTCGTATACATATTCCAGTAGTCATTTTGATTAATTTTGACTCTACTAAGTAGTAGAAATTCCTATCAACTAATTTATTAATAAAACAAAAAAAAGGAAATAAAACCCTTCTCCGTTCAACAAATATTGATATACGAAAACAGTAAATTATTCCAAAGTTGTTCCAATAAACAAGAAAGACTATAATAACGATTGTCAAAAAAATGTGTACATTTAATACATTGGTAAGTACTATGTTGTTGGCAAAGTATTTTAAAATTTCGTTATGCGCATACGTGTTTATTTTAAGCAGATACACCGAATGGATTGCTTGAAAATATCAATGTTTTTAATCGCCCTTAATTTATCAGGGAATTAATTAAAATATTTTAGTTTAGTATTTCTGTAGAGACTAGACGCCTGGAACTCGGCCGCAGGTGGTATGATTGGATAGTTATTCCTTGTGTCAAGTCGATGTACTTCCACGTGGGATATTGCCGAGCTTATTGCAATGGACTTCGCAAAGGTATTGATGTCTTATCTATCGATAAAAACTTTTATCACACGAGGTATCGATGTATAAATTCAATCGTAGACCGCTGTCGATAACGACACAAAAGTTTGGTCGATGTCACTGGCTGTATTGGTTGATTTTTGGTAATGAAGTGTAGGATTGTGTAGAAATATTTTAAATCATTTTTATTTTTCATATATCGTTGTTATTCGAATATCCCTACAGTCCTCCACCGTACAATGCTCCTGTTTAGTTATGCCTGGATGCAAGGCCTTTAACTCTAATGAGAGGTACAAGAGACAATTCGCCTATTGTTCTTAGGGCAGCGGTGTATGGCCGTGCAAAATGGATCGACTGCATTTGACAAGTAAATTAACTGTGAACATTTCGCGGTGTAATTGTTTTGGGCACTCCCCATTCAGGCGATATAGAACTTTGTGTCTTGGGACATCTTTTGTGTCGCCAACAGCAGCGCGCTAATGGACGTCTCTATGTTGGTAGAAAGTGTAATCGATTTCTTCGCAGCGTTTGCATTGTAAGTTTATCACTGTCATAATGGCAGTTAATGGGCGTTAATGGGCCCTTGCTGAGTTGGCCACGAAGACCCATTCTGTTCAGGGTTGGTCACACTGACGGGTCAACACCTATCCGACGGCCTCCACGCATGAAGTGCGAGCCTGAGTAGGACTCTGGCCTTATGGTCAGTTTCCCCCAGGAATCAACCTTCTGGCGCTCCTGGACGGTCTGCGCACCGTGCGGCGTAAGCCAATCGACTGTGCACTCTGACTAACATCTTGCGGTGTCGACTACAACGGGCGAACCCGTCACCACAGGACGTTTTAACGATTAGTCGTTCTATCGCCATGCAGTGAGCGTAGAAGACTTTGGACAATAACAATCCAACGTCTCTAGCTACGCCACAACCCGTGAGAGTCCAACGCCTTACCGCGAGTTAGCCAGGAATAAACCCGGCGGGCTCGAGATACTCGCGCCCTCACTTCCAATTGTGACCAGATTTCTCCGGTCTCTCGATTGGCTCCGAGTTCGAGGTCGCTTGCGCGGTCCTCTCCCTTACGAAGCGGTGAAACGGAGTATACCGAATCTATCGCGGACCAAGGCGTCCTTTGCCCGGCTGTTCACCCAGGATCGGATGGCCAATGGTCATTTCAAGAGCAGTCGCCGTAAGGTAGGCAACCACCCCCGCTCTATAGGAAACAATACAGTTCCCAGCCCGCGAAATGACGCGCGAAATTATTCTACCGGCCGTCTATGTATTTATGGTAATAATAAGATATTTGTTATGGATTTTAGGATGCGTTCGAATTAGAAAATAATATTAATGTGCGCTCCGGTAGCGAGCCTCCAATATTGGTCGTTACGTAGTCAACGGTGTTCTTATGGGTAACCAAATTTGGTCGTTACGTAGCCGAAGGTTAAGCTCTTGTTTGTGAGACACGCCGTGTTAAAATTAAAGACGAGCCATCCATTATTATTTCGTTTCTGAAGCTCTTGTTTAGGTGGCATACTCGCGTAAATATTGAAGATGGTCAATTTGTTTTCTAGCGATTGTGATGCTTTTGTTTGTTGAGGCTTGTACCGTAACAAAGATTCTATCCGTTTTGTCCGCTTCTTTGGTATCTCTTTGGCTATATATCTACTGATGTACATCTTTAACTTTTTTTGTTGATTTTTGTCACTATCATGTGTTTAACGATTTTATGTTATTTTATCCGATATCTTGTTATGCGCTTTAGCGTTTTTTATTTAATTTTAGTTTCATATGTGTTGTTGTTACTCCTTTCATTATTCTCCTGTTTTGTTCCCACTATGAGCGGACATTCAGCGGTCAACCCCCCTTCCCCCCAGTGGTCCGTGTGGGGGGCATAACTACTTACTAACACATCGGGTTGCACCCGGTGCCCTGTGGTGATAAATACTTGCGCATGAAATGAACCTTGGCTTGGATAAAATGTATATATAATGTGCTGTGTTGCCCTAGAGAATTATCTAAGTGCTGCCCTAGAGAATTAAGCAATCAGCATAATGAATTTATAATAAATAATACTCACCACTTACATTGTAGTAGTAATCGCGCCTGAAATTTTTCGAAGTCAGTTTAAAGCCTTATTGTCTAAGTCAATGAGCAACTTTTTTGAGTCCAAGTTTTAAATTGGTTTTTTATCGAGGGATTGACTTAGAAACTTTTTTAAATTAATTCTTATATTATTCAAAAAACTCGTAAAACTAAAATTCTTCAGATATGGTCATTCCCAGATATGTCGCCTTAACGAATGTGTGAGTCATCGGTACATGTATTGACGAATTTAAGGCAGGCGCGCACTGCGGTGCGTATTATATCCGGAGAATATATCAACAACAAATCAATTTTATTCAACAACAAATCGTTCTTATCGGGGTTACAATATTTTTGCATGAAAGTATCGTAATTGATTTTAGCATGCGCCATTGGGCAAAAGTCTGAAAAATCTCGATCAGATTTTCATGATTTTCCGGCCGGGCGATCGCTGAAGCTACCCGGGGAATAAATGTATTACCAACGATACTTTTCGGCTGGGGAAATTCGACAACTAAGCCTCAGGTTCTGACATTAAATGTCATGCGATTTTCTTAAACGAGTTTGATATTTTTTCCCCCTGGGAGCCGGCTTCGATATCCGATATTTGAATAAATTTGTATGTATAATTCTGATGTAATCTGATAAATGTTAGGTGAAGCGATATATACCGATATATACGAGTTTAACCATTATACTGATTTATTGATTGTTTCTTTTGTATAACCCATTAGAATACTCTTTGATTTTATATACTTTCATCCCGATATAAATTGGAAAATTGACGAAACATTAAAATAAAAGAAAAACATTTTCCCATACAAAATGTAAATCCGTGTTTTTCTCATGGTCAGTTGTACGTGGCATATTCACGTGTCGGCAAATTATCCGCTTTATTTGTTCTTGCGCCTGATAAAAAAACAAAAATCCCTAATAGAATACATTGGGTTCTTAATAAGAATGTCCTGTACCTTTTTCTTAAAATGAACGTCTTCAAGACCCCTGACGCAGAATGCAATCTTATTATAAAAAAGGTTGGACTAATACAGGAAACTATTTCTAACCTTACTCAATCGTATTTTGTAAGGACGAAAGTCTTGTTTGTACCGCGTGTTATGCGAATGAATATCCAATTTTTTTAGAGTAGTATTGATGTTACTTCTTGCATATATGATACCCTGGTATACATAAGCGGCATACATTGTTATGATACCAGATTCAATGAATTACGGCCTGCAAGATGTTAGCGATGATATTGTAAATAAATTGCAAATTGATCTTTTTTGAAGTCTAAATATTCTAACTGAATTTGCCGCCATTCCCCAGAATTAAGGCCATAAGTTATTAGTGAATGGAAATAAGCATAGTATACAGACTTTGCGGCTTCAAAGCTGCATAGCATTTTAATTTTCTTAATGGCAAACGTGGCACTACTTAATTTTCCGCTCAATTCATCCAAATTCCGTTTGTTTCTAATCCAAGTTGGGTTCTAATTCCTCAATATCCATTTTCGATCCACCGTGCGACGCATATTGTAATGCTAAATCAAACATTGATATTCGTTAACCAGACTAGAGGCGGCAAAATCCGACCATATCTGGTTGGCAAGTCGCAAGGGGCCCCACTTGGGATTACTTCCTAGTGCCTCGCGGTCTGAGGTTGGACTCTCCCGGCCTTGTGGCGTGGACATATGTGTCGTCTAATTTCAAACTCCGCCATTTCCAGTTTTATAAAAAGAAATGCATTTTACTCTACGGTCTTGTCCTATGTTCCCAAAAATTCAATTAGTTTCAAACTATGCCAGATTTTAAAATAATATTGTTAAAATAGCATTAAATTTCAAATTCCGTTCCGTCCACGAGAAACGCTGCCTCATCCTTACCGAACAATGAGAACAAATAAATCATCGAAAAAGTGTTATGAGGATTATTAGCTTTCCTGTGTTTTAGTGACGTCACAGCCTGAAGTTAGTAATGAAAGCGTTCAGATCCTAGACTTCAATAACAAAACCCGCAAGATTAAAAATTTGAGTATCAGAACCAGCTATATACTATTTTCTGATACATTAATATGCTTATTTTAATGCCTAATCTAATAAATTTTAGAAATATGCACCAGTAATCTTACTTATCAAATAGTGCATAACGGAGAATGGGCATTTTGGGCCCACTTTTCCATCTTCTTATATAGAACATTTAGCCGTTTCTGTATTAGCCGTTTCTGAGTTATATCTTTATATGGTTAATTATCTGGTTTCCCCACGAGCGCCTAACACATCCAGGCTTTGTATTTTTAATAACTGTTCAAACGAAAACAATAGCAGAATATCCGAAACAATAAAATACGTACGCTGTGTGAGTACAAACTATATATTCCTAAGAATGCCCGAGTTTGTCAGCAGTATATGGAGGAGAAATACTGGAATATGTTGCTTAAAACCTGTAATGTCTTTCATGATTTCATTGACCCTCTGTTTACTGAAGTATGTGAAATATGCTAAGGCCATCTGTCCAAAGTGGTATACCCAGTGACCGTACATCATAATGTACTATCTTTTATATAATATTATAAATAAATAATTGGCATTGGGGTTTTTGTGTAATTAGCCATATTTAGGAAGATTCCGAACTTCAATACTCCGAAACGGCTTATAATTGAGGTAAGTAGTAGTAGTCAGGCTGGTTCGACCTCTAATTTTCTCGATATTTCTTTATGCATCGGAGACATGGACTCTGAATGCTGGATACGCACCAACATCGATGCACTGGAGATGTGGTTTTGGCGTAAAATGCTAGGAATCCCATGGACAGCACGCCGCACCAACAATTATGTCCTGGAAGAACTCGGCATCCAAGTGAGGCTCTCCACCGTATGCATGAGAAAGGTCCTGCGGTTCTTCGGTCATGTTGTCAGGAGAAACCCAAAGAATCTGGAGAAAATGCTTTCCGGTGGGTCAAGTGGAGGGAAGAAGAAGCAGAGGCAGATCACCGGCCAGATGGAACGACCTCATCAAAGAAGTTACAAAAGGGTCAATACAATCTGCGACCCGCCATGCAGAAGACAAGTGGAGAAGCCTGGTAGGCAAACTGTTCTCTAGTGGCCACGATCCTCAGTAATGAGGGAACGACGGAGAAAAAGAAGAAGTAGTAGTCATAAATATTGTATATAAGTAGATCTTTCCAATAGTATATACGTGATGTTTATTGAAGAGGTGGGCCCAGCGCCCATACATTTTTGCCCATTGTCCTTTATGATATTAATATTGAAACTTTTTATTAAAAGAAAACTTTGCCGAAGTAATCAATATTTAAATTTTTTATTTTTTCGCTTAATTCGTCTCAATTGAAGGCATTTTGTGTTGCATAAGGATAAGCCCTATTTATGAGATATATGGATGAATAGTGATCGTTAGTCGACTGCAAAAGGACCTTTAAACTTACATTGCACCGTCGAAAGTCGTGCACATCCGTAAGTATATCTCATTCAAACATAAGCATTTCCCAATACAAGCTGGGATTTCCTTCGCTACTTTTTAAGTAGCTTTTACTAATTTTATTTTAAATAAAAACATCATCCTATAAACGGATTTCTTTACAAACCTTATCAAATATAACAATACTATACTGTTTTCTACAATATTTCTTTACAATTTTTTTATATTATACAATTTTATATAGGTTTACCCTATTTTGATAACATTATACAATCTTTATTATAAACTCCTCTGCCAGAAATTAAGATTGAAGTTTCTTCTTTCATTTCATTGAGCATATGGAGGTTTTTTTTTTTTTTATTTCGATTTAATGGCTCGTTGATAACAAACTCAGACAATTGTATCATATTTTAAATGTTGGTAGGATTCGAAATTTGAATTATTTCGTAATGTCACTTTCATTTAGAAAACGGCTTTGCCGAAGTGATCAATAGTTTAATTTTTTATTTTTTCGGTTAATTCGTCTCAATTGAAGGCATTTTGTGTTGCATAAGGATAAGCCCTATTTATGAGATATATGGATGAATAGTGATCGTTAGTCGACTGCAAAAGGACCTTTAAACTTACATTGCACCGTCGAAAGTCGTGCACATCCGTAAGTATATCTCATTCAAACATAAGCATTTCCCAATCCAAGCTGGGATTTCCTTCGCTACTTTTTAAGTAGCTTTTACTAATTTTATTTTAAATAAAAACATCATCCTATATATATATATATATATATATATATATATATATATATATATATATATATATATATATATATATATATATATATATATATATATATATATATATATATATATATATATATATATATATATATATATATATATATATATATATATATATATATATATATATATATATATATATATATATATATATATATATATATATATATATATATATATATATATATATATATATATATATATATATATATATATATATATATATATATATATATATATATATATATATATATATACTTTCCGTCATAAACTTTTCATCAATCGTATCCATGTTCTTGTTTGCGAAGTCGTTTACCCAAAACCATAAATTGATAAATTATGTATGTCGCAAAACGCTTACTTTTCGCATGATTGCCAACGGAAATAACCAACAATATAGGTGATAAATGTGCGGTTTCGCTGGTTAGTTACTACCATAACTTCGGAAACATTGTGAATAATTTCTTCGATGCTACAATTATTTTTATATTCTGACAGGTTTATTACACTTAATGCGTAAATAAAATATAACGTAAAGATTTGATTTGGCACTATGCCCATACGTTGTAAATGCGCGTGGTCGTTTTTTTAAAAAGCAACATTAAAAACAGCGTAAACATTTGTCTTAATTCTGTCAGTTGTTTTCACTGATCTGGCAATTTTATAGCGGTTGGATTAAAAATAAAAACAGACAAAGAACATACAGAAATTACAATAAAATACTAGAAGTGGGCCACAGTTAAAGTGGTTGCCAGTACGCCAAAGGAGAAATGTTCATATAACTCCCAATCAACATCATCCTATCTCCACGAGGTATTTGAAACATTGAGTTCCCTACGGTCGCATACTTTGTTCAGCCTTTGTCAATGTAATAAATGCTGATTACTATTTCTACTTCTTTTCTCGTGTCCATGGTGCAAGACTCTGGAACGATCTCCCGGCAAATATACGAAACTTGCCTTCTTTACCATCATAGTAAAGAAGTCGAGTTTCTTTACCATCATGGTAAAGAAGGCGAGTTTAGTAAACACGATATATTTATGTTAATAGATTAACATAAATATATCGTGTTTAGTGTCAAATGAAAGGTCGGATTGAATTCATTCTACAAATATACATTTTATATGTTTGGAGTAATACATAAACCATAGACATAAAAAAAACCATAATAAAATAATCATAAATACAATAGTTCACTTCCTGTAAAGGAAGTGGAGTTTTTTATTCTTTTTAACACTTTATCAGCGGCCGATTTATATAGCGCGTGGTACGTTGCCGGCGGGCGATTTTTGGCATTATTGTTACCGCTTTAAAAAATAACCTGATCATATATATAGTCCAGTAACCTAGTACATAATAAGTTGCATCAAATGGGGGTAGTAGGTTTCGTTTTTTTTCTTATATGGGATGTGCCTGAGATGCTAAGTCCAAATTTTCGACCTCCGCAGACCTCCGGAACACTTTCTCAAAAACTGGAAAAAATTGTACTTTTTTTGGTTTCTTCCAATTTTGACCATGAAGCAGCACGTTTTCGACAAAAACTATTGAATATATATTTAAACTAGCTCGATAGCCCAAATAGTTTCTGAGATACAGCTTTTTAAAATTTGTCAAATCTCCAAACTTGAAATTTTTTTGCTAATTTTCATGTTTCATCATTTAAAATTGTCCTTATATCTTCAATAAACTAACTACTATAAGTCAGTGAATTAAACATTTATTCATTTTAACATTTTAAAGGAGGTGGGTGAGGAGGGGGAAAGGTGGGATGAATGGAGGGAAATCAGTGTTCACAACCAATCGACTAAAATTAAAATACAAAATATATTTAACACATACTCGTAGATATGAAAAGTGTAAAAGAAATTTTAGTTATTGTTGTTTTCTCTTACTTGAGGGACCAGGGCCAAGGAAATTCGCCAAACCGTCTTCTTTATCGCTTTCAATCGCCTGAAATAAAATGAAAATGTATATATTGCATAATATATATAATGGTAACATTCAACAACAATACGAGTGTAACTATACCTGATATTGTTCCTCGACTTTTTCAATATATCCACTATGTTGGTTGACTATCGTCGAGCAGCCTATCCATCTTGTCGTCGTCGAGGTCGTTTAAGTAGAGGGTGTTGTCGTCCACGTATATCTTCATTTCCGGTAGGTTTTCGCAGGACTGGCCATTGCAGGTCCCTCAGACAACGGAACATTTCAAACCTGATTTCCTGTAGCTGCAAGCATTTCTGCATCCCTTCTTGCAACTACTGAAAATCATGTTCAGCATGTTTGACGGGGCTACTTCCCTCGACATCATTTTTGGTAAAGGCCTCATGCTGTAGCGATCCATCCCCATTCGAGCGGATTCTTATTGTAGCCCAGACACTGCTGCACCTGGTAGTATGAAGAAACGAATGTAACTTTACAGCACCTTCCAGCGTGGGAGGAAGTCTGGCCAGGTCGAAGCTGCTCTTGACTGCAGCTTTTGTGAACAGCGTGTAGCTCAGGTCGTTGATGGTTTGTCTGGACCATTCTCCAACATACAGTTGAATGACGATTTTCTTCCCGGCATCAGCTACTTGGGCAGGTGTAGCAGCTGGATTAGAAAAAAAATGCAGCTTTCTCTTTGCGGTCTACATGCTTCTGTAGTATTTGAAGCAACTTGAGTTTTCCGTGGCCGAAGAATGTGGAGGTGGAATCGCAGCCGCTGAAGTCATGAGTGAAAGTGATGAGCTGACTGTCTGTAGACGTAGAGGTGGTTGAGTAGAAAATATCTGCTATTTTGCCTCTTTCACACTTCTGAACGTATGTATATGGAACGTTCATTGGGACATCTGAGATCGGTTAAGATCACCGACAAGTCTATGTCCTCTCCTGCAATAACCACGATTTGAAAATCGGAGGCCTTTTTGATACCTGTAGTGATAATTAGCGTGTCAGCATCTTCTTCATCAACCTCAATGTTTTCCGCTTCAAATTTCACCCTGAGTAGTTGGACGAATCTTAATTTGTTTTTATCATTGGATAAAAAAAACTTGTTGGTAAGTCCTGGACTTCAGTCGTTATTTCTTACGCGTGGTTTTATAACAAAACCGCACGATATCGCCGATGCTAATGTTTTGCTTGGGTATGCTTGTAACCATCCTTCTTGCTTCATATTGCATTGTCTCACTCGCAGGTCAGTTCTCCTGGTGGCTATACCAGATAAGTGCCAACTTATGTTGCTACAAACGAATGAATCAACTGAGTGTAGATTAGGGAAAAGGTTGGAGTGGAGGGGAGCACAGCTCAAGTTCAGCAAAAGGAACACAGCTCAAGGTCAATTCTAGTTGTTTGGTTGTGAACAGTGACTTCCCTCAACCCATCCTACCTTTCCCCCTCCTTCACCACCTCCATCAAAATGTTAAATTGAATAAATGTATACTTCACTGAGTCATGTTATGCAGGTTATTGAAGTTAAAAAGGCAATTGTATATGACGAATATACTATAAAGGCAATTGTAACATGAAAATTAGCATTTTTTTATGTTTGGAGAATTTGCCATTTTTTGAAAAGCTATATCTCAGAAACTATTGTAGGTACCAAGCCCATTCCAGTCTCAAATTATAGCAAGTTAAATATAGTTTAAGAAACACATTGCAGATTCTGTTAAAAACAAGCTTCTTCGAGGTCAAAATGGAAAAAAACGAAAAATGTTGAAAAAAAATTCAGTTTTTGGGATATTCAAAAGTGTTCATGAGGGCTGCCGAGGTCGACAACTTGGATTTTGCATCTTAGAAACATCCCATACAACCTACTACCCCCATTTGATGCAACTTAGGCTATATTTAACCATGACAAAGCTACTGGACTAATAGTAATAATTTGTTTTGTACATATTAGACTAACTTTTATATCTTCCGGATAAAAAATAAAAATGAAAGAAATATTAGGATAAGTTAGGAAACTATTTATTTAAAAAAGGGATTTTTTGTGAAGAAAAAAATATACATGAAGTAATCATACGTAATCATAGACAATAATTCTTAATATTGTGGAAATGTTTCAAACATAGTAGTAGCATATTGGTACGTTGCACTCTTTTGCCAGTTTGCTTCTTTCCAATGTCTGCGCAAATTTTGCACACTTTAATTTTTTTTTGTTTACACTATGAATTCATGGTATTTTTTGTATACGATATGAATTAAAGCTTATAAATTGCATAAGTATAGATAAAAGACTAAGCTACAACGAGAATTACGAACCGAGTACGTGATTTTAAAACAAACTGTATGAAAGTCGATCACTCCCTCAGTACGTGAGTCGCGAGGTAGAGAATATTTTGTATTAAATACTGAGGGAGCGGAGGACGTACCTCCTCTGTTAAAGTGTAATTAAATCAAAATTTACTTGTTATTATTTTTATTATGGTTTTATTTTCTTATCCCACCAACCGACCAAGATTATTGTGAACGGCCTAAAAATATTTTTCGATATGAAGACGGAAATATCTATTTTGAGGCAACCTGAGACGATTAAGACCTTTTCAAATTGAAATATGTCTATTTGTCTTTCTTCCTGTGTGTATGTATTCCTCCACGATAGCGCCTAAACATCTAATCCGATTAAGCTGAAATATGGCATGCAGGCATCATTTGGTCATGGCACGAGTTGGAAAGAGTTGTGGTTGAAATCGGTCCACCAGGGGGCGCAGTAGTCATAATTCAATCTCGAAATATTGAATATAGAGAATTGAAATTTGGTACGCAGATGCCTTGCTGGGCCGAAATCATATCGTGAAATTTCGGTTGGAATATCTCATATACAAGTTACACTTTATTAAATTCCGTAACACTATATATAAATTACGTTATATAATTTAATCAAATATTACCGGCATCTGTTGGCGCTTGGCCCAAATCTGACCTTAGCCGAGAAACGAATCACGCCGCCTGAGAGGTAGCAACGACACGCAACTGGGTTCGTCCGCCGGCAGAGGGAGGACGCTCATCGATTTTATTTATAAAATTAATATTGAGATGAATTCAGTCCTTGGCTACTTGCCGGGAAACTCTTGGGTTGACAAAACCAACTTTTTTATATTTAGCTCATTCCACCGGACACATTACAAGCTAACTAAAAATCTCCGTTTATTTTTCGTGAAATTCTGCAGTAAATACTGAAGTAGTAGTAGAAGCATTCTGTATAATAAGGAAAATGGAGTTGTCGGCTTTCATTCAGAATCCCTTTGGCAGATGTAGGCCAAAACCGTGTTGGTTTTATATCACCGCCTGGGGTTAAACCGCTCGTTGCGGTTTAGCCTCTCACCGACAAAGCTCCAGTTAAATCTTGAGTGAAATAACCGCAGTTAATGCATGTCTCGTTTATTAGCGTACATCCGAAAGAGCGGTTCATAATTCGTACCGAGGTTGAAAGCATCTCTTTACCAATCTAATGAATGTATGATGGATCCCAATGATTGACACATTTTTTTAAAGGTTTAATACTTTATTCATTTATTTTTTGTACATTTAGCCCCATTGTTATCAATGTTATAAGTAAATCGGAAAAAATGAACACCGAAATGTAGCTAATGCTCAGTGCCCACCTAACTAGGACTAAACTGTCCAGTATCTAGGCGGGTCAGATTAAATAATTAAAATAAGTAATACAACTTATGTAACAATTAGCCTAATTAACGTAAAACAACTTTTTATTTTTATATTCAATGAATGTACTTAATTAAGATTGAAAAATATATCAACAACAATCCACAGTCTAGTTACGCCACGCCCGTCAGACGCCAAGACACGCCTTTCGACGAGGCACCGGGAAAGGTAACCAGCGGGCAGCCTCGCACCCTGACTACCAGTTAGGAGGGACATCTGCGTTTGGAATTACTCTTCATGATTCCTCCTGCCTCGTGACTGGTTACAGGATCGAGGTCGCTTGCGCGGTTCTGACCCTTACGTAGCGGTGATACGGTGTCTACCGAATCTATCGCGGACCACGGCATCCTTCGCCCGACATTATTCACCCGGAATCGGGTGGCCGAATGGTCGTTTCAATAGCAGTTGTCATAAGGTTACCAACTACCCCTGCTCTATAGGAAAGATTACTGTTTCCAGACTTCCCCGGCTTTTAGTCCGAATGCACAAACAATTGGATGACGCCGCACGGTGCGCAAACCGTCCAGGAGCGCCCGAAGGTTGACCCCTAGGGGAGACTGGCCTGCAGGCTAGCGTCCTACCCTGGCTCTCACTACTGCGCAGAGGCCGCCGGATCATTGTTGACCCGTGCGTTTGACCGACCCTATACAACTGGGTCTTAGTAGCCAATTAGCTTCCGGACGTGCACTCCGTCGGTCGGTTGGTCGATCGGTCGGTCGGTCGCTCGGTCGGTCAGTCGGTCGGTCGGTCGGTCGGTCGGTTGCTTGGTCAGCCGTTCGGTCGGTCGGCTGCTCGCTCAGTCGGACGGTCGGCCGGTCGGTGGGTAGGCTGGTCGGCCGGTCGACCGGCTGACCGGCCGACACGCCGACCGACCGGCCGACCGACCCAGCGACCTACCGGCGAAACCTGTGGGAATCTAAGTACGGTCAACAAATATATATAATAAAAAGAATTGTCGGGTGGCATCTAAAGAGCAAGTTAGTCATGACTGACGATTGACGATTGAATGACTAACGACTGATTGATTAGTCATGATGATTTCAATCGTGATTAACTTTAGTCACGACTGCATTTGTCATGACTAAATTAATCATAATTGTTTGGTCGACTGAAAATTTTACCCGATTAACCCAGCACTAATATTAAGAAATAAACGCAAAAAAATAAGAAATAAGTTAAAGTAATACTAGTGTTGTTTAATTTTTGGTGTATTTTTGATGTTGTTTGATATTTAACATTTGGCACTTCACCTAGCTTTGCGTTGTGTGCCAGCATAAAAAATATATTATGTCGTATCTGCCGCTCGAGAGACATAATTTCAACTTTACCGAGGCAACGGGCGACGACAGAAAAAGTGTTTTCACGTAGATGGCGACGAAGCGCCCTACTTTACTGCAAGGTGGAAATAAAACCAATAAGTACGTTTTTGTGTCGTGTTTGCTACTTAGGCACTTCTTTCGTCGGAGAACTCGCGTCGACGGATGAATTTAGGCACCTATACTAAGATTCGACACAAGTTCCACTTTTTATGCCAAGCTAATAGCGATGGTAAAAGTGCGAAGGGAAAGGGAAGATGGGTCGAAGGGGTAGGGCAATTTTTTAATGACCAAGCTGTTGGGCGGTGTCGACTTCAACGGGCGAACCCGTCACCACAGGCTGGCATAACGATATATGTTTGTTCTTTCAGCAGTGGAATGAGCGTAGAAGACTTTGAGACGGTATAAACATCCTCTAGGACGGTATAAACGCCTTGGAACCGGGTAGAGTACACAGCGGGCAGACTCGCCTCCTGTCTACCAGTTTTGGAAGGATATCTCTATCTGGAATTAACCATCAGGATACCTCCAACCTCCCATCTGATCACGGGTCCGAAGTCGGTTGCGCGAACCTCTACCTACCGTATATTCAGCGGTGATTCAGTTTGAATCTATCGTACCCCAAAGGCATCTTTTGCCCGGCTCTGAATTCAGGATCAGGTAGCGTAATTGTCATTACAAGAGTGGTTGACAACAGGTCAACACCCACCCCCGCTGCTTAGGAGACACTATGTTTCCATAGTCTATAGACTCCTTCAGTAATTAGTCTGAGTGCACAACTGATTGGCGTTGCTGAGAGGTGCGCAAACCGCCCAGTAGCGCCGGGAGGCAATCCTCCAAGAGAAACCGATCTACCACCCGTGAGGCATGAGACGCGAGAGTCTTACTCGGGGTAGCCTTCCACACGAGGATGCTTCTAAATAGGAGTTGAATCGTGAGTTGGACCGATCCGAAAACACAGTGGACCAAGCTGCACGAAACCATTGGGTACCTACTATAATGACTAAGCAGAGCGAGGTCCTATTGCAAGTCGTTTTTTTTTCATCTGATCATTTCATCTCATCTGTTTGTTTTTCCCTCAGTTATATCCAGGAGCCGGTCATTCTGGCACCCTACATCATAAAATACAAAGCTATTATGCACGAAAAGCCAGATAACAGATATAATGCATAATCGATATGTCTTTGTATCTTATGGCGAAGAGTGTCCATATGGCCGCCTCCCGGATTATTAGGTCGGACAGAATCGTTCCAATTTCTTCGAATTTGAAATAAATGTTTTTTTAAGTCGTTAAAAATGGTGACACATAAAACTGTTAAAGGGCGATGTAAATAACGTGCATGTTAAGTTTTGAGAAAATTGGTTTAATAGATTTTGGTATAAACTAATGGGACATAATGACCCTGTGGTCCGTAAAGATGCAATGTTACAACTTTTCTAAAATTTCATATTTTTTAATAGACCTAAAAATCATGCGTACTAAAAAAAATTACTTGGAAAGTCGACATACATATTTTATTGTTCTATTTTAAATCCTCAGAGCTCGTTGGTCATTTACGGTATTATCAGAAAAAAATACGGAAAAAAAAACCGTAATTTTAATATGACATATATGTGTCCAAATAATTCAAAAAATATTTTTTAAATTATCGAATACGAATAATTTATATATTATATTTTTTTTTAATATTACCGATATGTGAATTATAATGTAAGCAAAAAATATATACTGTTTAAAAATTTCAACAGTATATTTTTTTGCTAACAGTATATTTCTCAGTAATATGGAAAAATACAACTTACAAATTATTCATATTCGATAATTTATAAAATGATTTTTGAATTTATGGGACACGTACATATATACCATGGTTCTTAAAACGTTAACCGCCAAAACAAATGATAGAGGTTATTGTAATATTTACTATGACTAACTATAATTGTGAACATAACGGTGGACGGTGAAAATATGTGAACATGAAAACTTTCTGATATTTTTGAATTAAAGATATTAAAAATATTTTGTTTCAGGTTATTGGCCGCTAGGAGCAGCATGGTGTAACGTCTATGTGACGTGCGACGTCTTGGCGTGTTCCGCCAGCATTATGCATATGTGTTTCATTTCCTTAGGCAGGTAAGAATATACATAATTATTTCATATTTTACGGCAGCTAATGGGCCTAGTGCAACTAGAGCTGTCAACTACAACTGGCCAACCTGTAACCTCAGGAAGTTTTAACGATATTAGATCGTTTTGTCTTCCTTGGAGGAGAGCGGAGAAGACTTGGGACGAAAACAATCCACTACCTAATTAAGCCACTCGCCCGTAAGAGACCAACGCCTCACCGCGAGATAACCAGCTTAATCACCATGCGGGCCGACTCTCGCGCCCTTACTTCCAGTTGCAACCAGATTACTCCGGCATCCCGACTGGTTACAAGTTCGAGGTCGCTTGCGCGGTCCTCTCCCTTACGTAGCGGTGATACGGTATCTACCGAATCTATCGCGGACCACGGCGTCATTTTCCCGGCTGCTCATCCGGGATCGGGTAGCCGAATGGTCGTTTCAAGAGAAGTTGTCGTAAGATTACCAACTACCCGCGCTCTATAAGAGACAGTACTGTTTCCAGACACCCTCGGCTATCGGTCAGAATGCACAATCGATTGGCTGACGCCGCACGGTGCGCAGACCGTCCAGGAGCGCCAGAAGGTTGA
This sequence comes from Micropterix aruncella, assembly GCA_944548615.1. Taxonomy (NCBI): domain Eukaryota; kingdom Metazoa; phylum Arthropoda; class Insecta; order Lepidoptera; family Micropterigidae; genus Micropterix; species Micropterix aruncella. The sequence continues at coordinate 9,758,946 of OX155968.1, forward strand.
CTTCTAGGGGAAACTAGCCCTAAGGTCGGAGTCCTACCCGTGCTCGCATTATTATATATTTATTTAGACATCATTTATTTTTTCTAGATATCATTTATTTTGCTTACAAAATAAGAGAAAAAACCTTTACCTCATGATTATTCGATTCTTTTACCCACCTGGGACTAACCCGTTCTAGGGTGGACAGGGCTCTAATAATACAATAAATTATTCAAACGTTGTAGTAAAATACTCGCTGAAAACTAAATTGCCTTAAAATGATAATGAAAAATATATATGGGCCCAAATACCCAATAATAAAACGAATATACCATTGGAAAGACCTATTGACCTACAATATTTATGAATACAACTTACCTTAATTATGAGTCGATTCGGAGTTTTGAAGTTCGGAATCTTCTTAAATATAGGTAATTGCTGGAAAACCACCATGCAATGATTTATTTCAAATAAAATATTTGCAGTGAAGATCAATAAAATATAGTATATTATGACGTACGGTCACTGGGCACACCATGTTTATTATTTATTATTTATATAAGTAATGCAAATAATTAAAAAGTAAACAATTTCAGCTTAGGACTACTTACAAAATTGAATCAAAAGCAGAAAAAAGAATACAATGCATAGTCTAGTGGCAACGTCACCTAACTAGGCCGGGACCTGTTCTAAGGTAAACGTTTTTTTTTTTTATGTGCTTGCACAAATACCGTGTTTATAAGAGTGGCATATATTCCATGTATGCACAAAAATGGAATTGCAAAACAATATTAAAAATGACTAAATACTTGATTAAATTAAATAATTAAATTTAAGTTAGAAGTGGAAAATTAAAATGACAGCAAATAAATTCAAATCATAAAAAAACAAAAAAACAAAGCAATTTAAAATAGTTAAAATTAGAATAAGAATTTAAACAAAATAGTCCTGCATTTTACTTATAACTTAGATAAAATAGTGTTAAAACTAAAACAAATTATCTCTTAATATACGTTAAAACACAAGAATAATAATAATAATAATAAACAAAATAATAATAATTAAATAATACAATATAAGATTCAAAATATTCAAATGTCCGGGTTAGGTTATAATGTCCAGTATAACAGTATTAAGTGTTAAACAGCTAACCTTAGCATATCACATACGTCAGGAAACAGAGCGGGAATAAAATCATGAGACACATTACAGAGTTCAAGCAACATATCCCAGTTTTTCCCTTTCCATATACTGCTGACAAAGTCGAGCATTCTTAGGAATATATAGTTTGTACTCGCACAGTGTATGTAGTTTATCGTTTCGGGTATTCTGCGATGGCTGTTGTTAAGGTAGTTATTTAGAACACAATGCCTGAATGCGTTAGGTGCCTGAGGGGATATAGGTCATTAGCCATATTTATTAGGATATATCTCCGAAACGATTTATAACTGAGATCAGTCGTAGTAATAAATGTTGTACATAAAGAGATCTCTCCATTAATTGGTATATGATAGCTGTACTATTGGAAAAGTAGGCCCAAAATGCCCATTCTCTTTTGTTTCCCAAAAAAATAAATCGTAAATCAATTATAATAACGGCATTAAAATTGAAAATGAACTTCTGTTGAACAAAGAGAAAGAAAAATAGAATAAACTTAAAACTAGAACAGAAGAAAATAAAAAACTTATAAGAAATAAAATAAAAGGAAAAGAGAAACATAAGAAAGAAATGTCATGATAAATGATCAAAAGTCATTAATACAAAGTATATCGTAACATAAAATTCGATATATTAATATCTAATCGAAATAAATACAATGCGTTGTTGTTTATTGGATAAACTCGAAGTGATTAAATTATTAAAAATATTAAAATAATTAATAAGAATAAATTGAAAATATTCGTGAAAGATTTACCCGAACGCATTTTGTTATTATTCAAAAAGTGTTATTGTTATTAACAATACCGTTCAAAAATCGGTTAATCCGATTTTTGAACGAAACGAACTTTTCCATTAAATCAAAAACAGCGTTTGTATGGCAAAAAGATCTTAGTGCTCAAATATCTCACTCTTTATTTACGTCGGGAACGTCAGACCACACCTAGCAACGCCCATGCTGATATTCCGCAATATATAATAGGTAACCTAGGTATTATGACCTGAAAGCGAAGATCAATTACAGAAATTTCATTGTGAGAGCTGTTCGATTTAGTATTTCCTTTGCAGACTGTCGGTCCGACCAAATCGCAGTTCGAAAAAGTCCTATCCTAATGTCAATTGGCATAATTCCATTGACTTGGGAGCGACTGCGAGGCGCCTCAAAGCATGGCCCGATTTTGAGCACATGATTGCAGAATCCGGTATGCAGGCACTGCATTAAGAATCTCTTTGCTATATGTCGCCCCCTTTCATTTCCTTTGTGCCGCCATTTCAGCTGAATTCTTTTGTTAAATCGCCTACGAGTAATATGTAGAACGTTGGGAAGCTTACTTCGGCGGCAGCGCGACTTGCCGGTGCTATTCAGATAGGCAAACATCACGTTGCATAACCGAAATAGAAGTTAGCGTCACAAAGTTAAACGATTACACTGAAATAGGACTAGACACACTTGAAACTAAACTATTTACCTACCTCGATTCCTGTTATAAACATATAGATTTCAAGTACTTAGTCAATTTATAATAAATGAAAATGCAACTGAAAGTCAACTAGACGAGCTGAAAAGTTACACGGTCCGGTGGTATAGTTGCCAGGTCGCTTGATCTTACTCGTAAATTGTAAGGTTCCGATTTCGATTTCCGGCTGGATCACCATTTTCCGTTACCCTTCGAGAAGCGGCATAATTTCATGGCAGACCGCGGCAATTTATTGGAATTTCTTGCAATATCGCCGCGCTCAATAAAAAGTACTATAACTATAGAACTACTGTAGCAATCATAAAAAAAAATGTGCAACGATCGCATTGAAATTTCGCATATAGAATATTGAAATCTTATTTTGTAAAATAATTAGATAATTATGAATAAATATGAGAAAGTCGAAAAAGTGGAAAAAACTCGGCATTTTTTTTTAACTTGTACTTGTCTTATGGAAAAATACGGAAACTTATTTAGAAATTGTAGATACTATCGTGAGCCTTATTAGATTTTCTATCAAATGTAATATTTTGTTTTGCTTATTTAAATACAAAAATATTTAGATATTAGCTCATAAAACCAATAAATTTTTTGATGATTTCTCGAAAAAAAAATGATGTTTGACAATGGACTTTTACCAGAAATATCCGCGAAATGACACGCAAAATTATTCTAGCGATCGTCTATGTATCTATGGTAATAATGAGATATTTGGTATGGATTTTGGGATATGTTCGAATTAGAAAATAATAATATTACTGTGCGCTCCGGGAGCAAACTGCCAATATTGGTCGTTACGTAGTCAACGGTGTTCTGATGTGCAAGCAAATTTGGTCGTTACGTAGCCGAAGCGTTATTTAAATTCCTTCCATCGAATGCAATACCAATACACACAATTAAACACATATTAACCACACACAGACGGTTTGGTGGTAAATAGGTTAAAAATACAAGTATACATACAAAAATATATCATTATTCTTAAGTTTCTCTCCCTTTCCCCCTCTATTCTGGGTGAAATAAATGCATTCGAAATATAAATCCGAACACTTATTTAAAATTATCACTATTAGTGGGTCTTTAAAATATCTTTAAAAATTATATTATTTCCCTTTCAAAAATGACGAATTTTTAAAAGAATTTATCTCGCGGCGAAGCATTGATTGTTTTTTATATTTCAAACCATATCCTTAATAGTTACCACCTTTTCGTTGTTAACATAAAATAAAGTAAAAAGCCCGAATTTTGAGGTAAAAATTCAGTTGCTTTTTATAACTATTTTGCTACTATGCATCTAAATTCAAAATGATAATGTGAATATGATAATGATAATGATATGATATGAATATTTCATATCCCCCACCCGTGAATACTTCCAATGATTTTGTTTGATATCTAATTACATTAAGTTACTACTGCCGATTTCTACTACTCATCCCACGGCTGAAAGAACGATCTATATCGTTATACCAGCCTGGGGTGACGGGTTCGCCCGTTGTAGTTGACACCGCCATTCTGCCAATTTATAAGACACAGATTTACACAGTAACCTTAGTCTTTGTTAACCATTGATAATCCTACTAATATTATAAACGCGAAAGTTTGTATGTATGTATGGATGTTTGTTACTCTTTCACGCAAAAACTACTGAATGGATTTTGATGAAACTTTACAATAATATAGCTTACACATCAGAATAACACATAGGCTATAATTTATAAAGATATAGCATGAATCATCTAAAATATAACGATAACTGTCAAGTAAGTAGGAAAAAATCTAAGAAATTGACATTCGAAATTTAAATTCTATCCTACTATCCTACTAATATTATAAACGCAAAAGTTTGTATGTATGTATGGATGTTTGTTACTCTTTCACGCATAAACTACTGAATGGATTTTGATGAAACTTTAAAATAATATAGCTTAAACATCAGAATAACACATAGGATATAATTTATAAAGATATATGGCTTTCTATCATCATTATCACAATTTTCCATCACCACGCGGGTGAAACCGCTGGGCGCAGCTAGTCTATAATAATTTCCCAAAAAATTGATTTCCTTGTTTAAAAAACCATTCCTTTCATACATCAAATGTAAGCATTCGTTTCTATAACCACCATCAACACAACTGTCCAGATTCTACTCTCGATTCACCCGTCTCTTGTCTGCCACCAATTCACTCGTCTCTTTCTCGCACAGCTTTTATCCGTGCCTCGAACCTCACTCAGTTTTAAATTAGAGTTCCGTATCCGATGTTTCCAAATGTCGAAACAGTCATGCATATACAATTCCTTTTATGATCTGTTTGTTCAGGGCCTCATTGAAAAGTTTTAGTTTTATCTTCTTTCGATGCCGCCTCCATTGACGATGTGTCCTGTCAAAGCCTTACTTAAATACTTCATTTTACCTCGAGCCTTCCTTTTATGTCCAGGAAAAGTTTCCCATCCATTCAAATATATTAAATTTAATGAAAAGACGCATAATTCACAATACCTTTTAAATACGCCAGCTAAGCGAAGCTTTTCGAAGTATGTAGTTCCAGATAGGATTCAAAACACGGCTCGGTGGCATAATTGTTAGGTCGCCTGATCTTACGAGGTACTTAGTAGAGTTTTAGAAATTGCAACTGAAAGGATAACTACACGAGCTAAAAAGTCACATGGTTCGGTGGTATAGTTGTTGTTAGGTCGCCTGATCTTACATTGTTAGGTTCCAATTTCGATTACCGGCTGGGCAACAATTTTCCGTAGGAATGAAATTAACGGAATTGCATTTTCAATTCTGACGATCGAATGCAATAACAAGACATACACACACACACACATACATGTTACACGTCATGTTACACATAAACACACACACACACACACGTTACATTTATAAAATTCCAATAGTAGGGTTAGTTATACGATATGTCATGTGACAATAAACCCGCCTATTGTGAAATTTACCAATAAAGAGAATCAAAGGTACAAAAATTCATCGGGTGTGTGTATGTGAATGTGTGTGTGTATGTGAGAATATGTGAATGCGTGTGTGTGTGTTTATGAGGATGTGTGATTGAGGCTATGTTACAAAGGGAGCTGCCCCAAAAAAACCCCTTTTTAAATGACATTTTTAGCCTAACAATCAGGGTAAGTAGGGCTAAGGTGCGGAGTGAATAGTGTAAGTCCAGGAAATTTAGGTACAGAATGGGTAGGGTAAGCCGGGGCAAGTCGGCATGAAGGTGCAGAATGAGATGGGCAAGACGGGGCAAGTCCAGGCAGATGGGTGGGAAATATTGTACTTTCAAAATATCCCTTTTTTATGAAACATCGTACTATTTAGAAATTTATGACATTCATAAAATATTGTATGTTTAAAAAAAGAGTACTTATTAAAAAAGTATTTTTGGTACTTTTACAAACCACCGCACTTAAAAAATATATCGCACTTTTGTAAAATATCGAACTCACCAAAATTATAATTTTATCAGAAAATATCGTACTTTCAGAAACATCGGTTGAGAAATTCCGATTTTGGGGTCTTTTGAAACACATATTTTTGTGCTATACAATTTCGCTCATTTCGCTCCTTTTTCCCCAACCGCAGCCACTTGACAAGCGATCTGGGCAACAAAGCAGGCAGGGACGCACTGCACTGACTTGCGAGCTATTTCGAAGTGGCACGGTGGCGTAGATAAAAAAAATGGGTCCGAGTACAAAATTGAACAAAAGGCCCCTTTCCTTACTAACTTATATTTATTATGGCATATAGAATGTAATAACTGCATACCTAGCTATACTACATATTTAGATTTTAGCTACATTATATATCGGCGTATTCATTTGGGAACATTTAATGGAACATGTTGCGGAACAAGTTCCCAAGAACTTTAGCGGGACACGCGGGATCGCATAGGAACAATGTTGTGTGAGAATGTTTGAAACATTTGCTCCTATATTAATATGACTCTTTACTGTTACTTTTTAAATACTGATTTATATTGTCCACCTTTGACTATAATGTTGATGAGAAATAAAAAAATATCGTCAGAGTTTTAATACTTTATTTTGAATAGAACTACCAAGTGCGGAAATATTCAGACTAAAAAATACCAACATAATATTATTACAAATGTAGCAATTTTTGAATATCTACATATTTATATTAGATGTTTTAGGTATTATAAAAAAAGGACAAATAATTTCCAGAATATTTTTTGTTTAATTTGCAGTCTGCAAAATCATCGATCAGATTTTAGGCATCTGTTGATTTGGCTTCCTTATATTCCTAGCAGAGTGAGATGGAAAGTCGATCTTAGACAGTCGTTCTATTATGGGCCATCGAACTACAGTGAACCCGTTGCGCTGCACCGGCTGCACCGGTTTAGTTATGCCACTGGCGAAGCATGTTAGGCGAGATGAAGTATGGCGTACATTTGCCTAGTACTCACAAAACTACACTAATTCTATTTCTTTTTCAACAGATACCTTGGAATCAGAAACCCTTTGAAGACACGGCACACGTCTACGAAAAGATTAGTAGCTATAAAAATAGCACTGGTTTGGCTTTTAAGTATGCTGGTTTCAAGTTCTATTACAGTTTTAGGTAAGAATTTACAATTACTGTCTTCTTTATTTATTATTATCATAGCATTTATTATTATTATATTTTTTATGTATTTGTGAGGATGGCCACCCTTCACTACACTCCAATTGCTTGTGTGCGAAGGGTGGTTCTCAGCATGAAGGATGCTCCGTTAATGAGAGTCGTAGATGTCCGTGTAGAAGAGTTTATTCAGAAGATTGAAGAGAAGTGAGTCGAAGTCGCCAGTTCTTAACGCCTTGAGTTGTGTTCGCCGTTGTGTTGTAGTGTGGGCGCGAGGTGAAGCCGTGGCGGTGCGTGTGTAGTCGAGGAGCGAAGTGTGCAGTCGAGATATCTGTCCACTGAGGGGACGATGTGTAGAGCGCGGTAACTGTCTGCCGAAGTAATGATGTAGAAGGGCAACTACCTGCCAAAGGAATGATTGGTAGCACGTGGCACTGTCTGCCAAAGGAATGATGCCGATCGAATGAAATGTACTGCGTTTTATAGGGTGATCGGTGATGCAATAGCTACGAGTGGGGCGACGCATGTGTCGCTTGCCTTGGCAATATTTGCCAAATTTAGCTGGAAATTAACTGCAGCTGCTCGTGTAAGTTTGAGCGAGTCTGCAGTTTTCTGTTCTGTGAAATTAACTTTTTTGTTGTGGGTATGTGGAGCCGTAGGCTCCTACATATTTATTTACAGTAATGTGCATACTTTGCATTATGCGTAACACATTTTATAGTTAATGTCTCTACTCAAACAAGGGTTAAATTTACCTCTAAAATTAGTAAACCCACAGCAAAATTAGTAAACCCACAGCAAAATTAGTAAACCCACAGCAAAATTAGCAAACCCACGCTTATATATGATGAGAGTCCCCTGCCGCCCAATTAAGTTAAAGGCAAGCATATATAAACATATATGCTTGCCCTTTTACTTATGCGGTTACAAACTCTCTTCTACGTAAAACCCTCTTCTTCAAATTTTAATGTTCCCGCCGCCGAAAGCCGAACGCAAGGACGTAAGGCAGAATACAGTGAGTGTTGTGTGCAAGACGGATTTTTGAAATTCGCGAGCTCCGAGCCCGGCAAATCACCATCAAAAAAATATAACTTAAGCAGTGGCGGAGGTGGTATGCGGCCAACCCGCAAAACAACAGATTGACAGCTCTTTCAGTCTACCCCTAGTCAACGGCGGCAGCAACGTCACTGAAACGTCGGGTGCTACAAATTTCAAGCGGTAAATTCGTTTCTATCCTATTTGTAATATTTAAAAATATTTTAGGTACATATAAGTATTAACTAAATATAAAATATGCAAGTACATGCATAAAGTATATGGAACTAAACAGAATATTTAACACTCAAATTCAAATAGTCGATCTCATTCTGACATGAATAAATAGGGCAATGTGGGCAACTTGAAGAGATGTGGGCTCGCTGTGAAAATATCCAAGTCAGACGCTGTCGGACGTAGCGTGTTCAAAGAGCCGCAAGGCACGTGTGAGCAGACTCCGGCGAGGAATAGTTTGCGAGGAAGGCTCCGCAAATTGATTATGTGACCGAGCTCGATTATAATTATCCGGAACAAAGAGACAAAGTTTCGCCAGCATGCTAGGATTATTAACTCGCCCCGGATTTGCTGAAAAACGAAGGTCACGATTAGCATGTCTTCATCCAATATAGGGAACTGTAACCCACAATGCCTAGTTAAAAAATAGTAGGGTGTAAGTAAGGATAGTGTCCGTCTTTCTTAAAATATACGAAATATAAGAAGCGTTTTTGGATTATTTCCAACATAGTTATATAAAGATCGTCACATAGTGATAATAGCAGATCTCATTAAAACCGTATTGTTTTTCGAAGTTACAAAAGTTTGGCGACTATCATACAAATTTCATACAAATTTGGATCCGCTCTTTCATACCTTATAAGCAAATATTATTTCTTTATTTTTAATTTTTATTTATTTATTTATTTATTTGGTAATTTAAAGTTATTTACAGTAAATGGACATATACATACAATTACAATGACATAGCCGAGAATCCAGTAACAAAAATTGATAACATGTTATGTCAGAAACTGTTGCCAGTGATCCTATTTTAATGTTGCCTAACTGGGCAATAGCCTGTTCTAAGGCGGACATTTAAATTGTTATAAATATATTATAAACTAATATAAAAAACGGACTAATGTAGGATATAGGAAATTTGGGAGAATGTCTACACTAACAGTTAATATTAATTTTTAGAAGTAGAAAATTGACTATAAAAAAAAATTAAATATAAAAGTGAAATTGATAATAATGTTAAAATGTTAACCCTAACAAAATCATAAAAAAAGATGCACAATTAGCTAGTATGTATTTAGAAAATAATAATTGCCTTAAAATATAGTGAGAAAGGCAAACCTAATTATGAAAATTAAAACATAGTAAAAAAATTAAATGAAATGGATGTTTAAATACAAGATGAATTGTAAAATATATAACTGTTAACCATATAGCCTAATCATAAAAAAAATAAGATGTCCAAATAAAAAATATTTAAGTTATCATAATTGGTTGAACATACAGTAATATAATCAAACCTAATTATAAAAATTAAATCATGTTAAAAAAATTAAATGAGATTTAAATGAGTACTTAAAGAAGTATTAAAATAATCATTAAAGGAAAGAAAGTTTCGCAATGCTAGCTGTAATAAAGACCAATAATGTCATGAGAATATAAAATTATAATATCTGTTTTTTTAACAAATTTTAATTTAATAACCATTACATATATACATACCATTCCATACATGACATACTATTTAGACATTTATATACAATGCTCTATCTATATTAATCCTCCCTTTCCTCATCAACCAAGACGTAACAGATTTTTAAAATGTTGTAATTGTGTTGATAGCCTCAATTGATTCAGGAAGGTGAGTATAAATCCTGGGAGCGATGAATGAGTAGTGGTGCTCTCCGTACGAGGTGTTTTTGCGTGGTATCAGCATATCTCCTGAGTGTGCTGCTTTCGTATACGAGTATATCATCACTCACTCATTAAAAGTTGGTGGATTTTTAAACCGTGCATGCAGTAAGGCCTATTCAATGTACAGCTGATGTCCAGGACATTGCAATTATTAAAAAGGTCATTGGTGGGGTATCGATACGGCTTACGCGCTACAATCTTCAAGATACATTTTTTAACTACTTCTAATGGGCGGAAGATAGTCGTCGCACAACCACCCCATCCTATTATTCCATAACAAAGAATAGACTGAACTAATGCGTAGTATATAGTTTTCAGCATTCCTGGATCTAAAATATTCCCCATCTCTCGGAACATGTATGTTAGTTTCTGTATTTTAATCGCCAGTATATCAATATGGATCTGCCAGCGGAGCCTAATATCGATTGTGATTCCCAGAAATTTAATATATTGTGTTTTTTCCACTATTGGACAACTACATTGCTTTGCATTATTACATGTATCGATTTTCAAATTGTGGTATGTCTGCGGTTGCCCTTTGGCATTATTGCTGAAAGTGAGGTATTTTGTTTTTCCTATAGGTACTTAAATTGAGAAGGGAATCATCTAACCTTCTCGTACTTTATTCATACTTATATTAGCCTCATTGAATGCTTCAGTCCATTTGTGATCCTCAAAAATAATGACAGTATCGTCAGCAAATGTAGTTACCTGGCCTTCTAGGTTACGGAAGTTGTTTATGTAGATGAGAAATAGAATAGGTCCAAGAACACTACCCTAGGGAACACCGAATGGGAAGTATTCTGGCATATTTTTTGAACCGTTTATGACTACTACTTGTTCCTTTCCGTCAAATCGACGCTCGAAAACCAAGAAAAATTGTCATGCTCGAGTCCCGCAACAATAAAAAGTTTAAATACATCGACATCCAAATTTTTTATATTTTTAAGAGTGGCATGTCATGTATTAGAAGCTATTGCGTGCTAACATTTTACGACGGAAAGGTAGAAAAATCTATGAGATCTTATTTGACGTCAAGGAACACTAAAATGGATCTTGTCTAAGTTCGATATTGCGTCAACTGAGTTATTTAATATTTTATGTTGGAACGAGAGGTCTATCAGGGATCTACAATCTTGCACTGACATAATGTTCTAACTAAGGGATCCGGGATACGACGAAGGTAACATATTATATGACTTATAAATTAAACGTTTCACAAATATACTTTGTGTTGCCTCTATTTTAGAGTTACACGTGCCATACTGTGGATTCTAAACGACCGATGGAAATTTTAAATAGCTTGTCACATTGGTTCTAAATAGCAATTTCAGAGCGTCAGTTGATTTAAAAATTGTTAAAACTCTACGAATGTGTCCTAGTAAGTAATACTTACAGGTGTCAACTACAACGGGCGAAGCCTCAGGAAGATTTAACGATATTTGATCATTTTGTCTCCCGTGCAGTGAGCGTAGAAAACTTGGGACGAAACAGTCCACTGTCTAGTTAGGCCACTAGCCCATCTTACCGCGAGAAACCGAGTATGCAGCCAGCAGGTCGACACTTGCGCCCTTAAATTCAGTTTTCTCCGGTCTCCCGACTGTTTACGGGTTCATGGGTCACTCACGCGGTCCTCTCCCCTACGTAGCGGTGATTCGGTGTCTACCGAATCTATCGCTGACCACGCCATAATTTGCCCGGCTGTTCACCCGGTATCGAATAGCTGATTTGTCGTTTCAAGAGCAGTTGCCGTAAGGTTAACAACCACTCCCGCTCTATTGGAAACAAAACCGTTTCCAGACGCCCCCGTTATCAGTCGGAACGAACGATCGATTGGCTGACGTCGCACAGTGCGAGAACCGCCCAGGAATCCCAGGGGAACTGACCCGCAGGCACTGAGTCCTGCCCGGGCTTGCACTTCTGTGTGGAGGCTACCGGATGGGTACTGACCTATGAGTTTGGCCGACCTTAACACCTGGGTCATAGTTGCCTAATTGCACTGGGCCTATTAGCTCCCTCTAGAAAGTAGTAAAACAACAATCTTTTTTTAAGGAAATATGAGAAGTTACTTTATCACCATGGAATGATACTGAATACAAAATGATCTTCGCCGATCATATAATATGCGTTTATGAAAGCGAACAAATTTGTTCGCTTTCATACTAGTATGTTATATGATCGGCGAAGATCATTTGCTACTCAGTATATAACAAAGGTGATAATGTAACTTCTCGTAATTCCTTTTAAAAAGAAAGATATTTCCTAAGTAGTGCATTGCCGATAATTTCTAAGGGTCTTGTCGTAATATCTGACTAGAAAGCTTTCTAAATAAAAGCTAGCTGCTATACTAGGCGATCATGAAATATGATACTTACTTCAGCATTTTATCTACAGGTATCATAAACAGGAAGAACATAATGCCGACTCCGACGTGGTGCGCCATCAACAATCGCCTGTTTTGGGTCATGGGTTCTCTAGTGGCATTTTACGTACCTATGTTGACCATGGTGGTCGCGTATGCCCTGACGGTTCGACTTCTTCGAAAACAGGCACTGTTGGCAGCACTGCCCTTGAGCACTGGTCATGCCAGGTGAGTTCATTAGTCTTTTTATTTAGATATAGTCGGTATTTTTTGGGACGATGGCTGATAGTGCTGCCGGACTGAGCCAAAGCGTCTCTCAATGGTCCATATTAAATATAGTTGTCCGGGTTGTATTCGTGCAGCGTTGGTCTTTTTGGGTCGGCTCAACTCACGGCTCAACTCCCATCCGGCAGGCTCCTCGAAGAGGTACGAACCTGCAAAGGACTCTGTGAACCCTGTCACAGCTGTGTCGTAGACAGGTGGGGTTGGATCTAATCTGAGGGAACACCTCGGGCGACATTGCCTCGGCGTTTGCCAATCGATCGTGCATTCCGGAAAATCACTGCATGACACAAGGCGCCACTGTCCGCGATATATTCGAACTGAATTACCGCTAATATCAGGTAGAGGCCGCACAAGCAACTTCGAACTTGCGATCAGACTGAAGGACAAAGAAATCTGTCCAGCTCTGGTAGTGAGGGCGAGAGGTCCAACCACTGTTTTCACTTCCCAGTGCCAGGCGTTGGACTCTCACGGGCATGTTGGCGTAGTTTGACTGTGGATTGTATTGTCGATAAAGCCTTTGCGTTCACTCTATGAGAGACAGAATGGCTCGATCTCTTTATAACTTCCTAGGGTGACGGGTTCCCTTGTTGTAAGTGGCACCCCTCGTGTGTTAGAATTTCAAATTTCAAATTATTTATTGAGTTCAAATTATGAGTACATTCAATATACAAAAGTCTTAACCTAACTAGGCAGCCGCCTGTTCCAAGGTAGACAGTTTATTTTAATTATCCTAAGAAATCTATAATATTATATTTATATAAATAAACATAATCATACTTAATGTAACAGAAATATCTTAATTACCTAATAAAAATTCGTAAGAAAATGTCATGAAAATTGTCAATATTATTTTATTTTAAAACATGATAAAAATTATATATATTTATATATGTATTAATAAGTATTTATATGTATTAATAATATAGAAAATAAATTCACAAAAATTAAAATAACATTACATTTAGAAATCATCAATTTATAATACTACATATACTATTATGTTTTTATTATAAAGATTCAATTATTTAATAAGGTGTTCGATATCTGCATTTGTACAATTTAAGAGGTAGGCACTCAAACTATTTTTAAATTTATATGAAATTTTAATGTCTTTAATGTTTGGTGGTAGGTAATTATAAAATTTGGGGGCAAGATAAGAGAAACTGGATTGGCCAAAAGCGGATCTCCTGAGTGGTATTGCAAAATTTGTTTGTTTCGATCTTCTTGTTGCACGAGATTGCTGGCTTTTTTCTGTTCTCCTAACTCGCTCTGGAATTTAGTGAGAGTTACCAGCACAAACATTTTTCTCACACTCAACACTCAACACACCCGTCATTGGGTATTCTAAAGTCGTAAAGAATTTAGGCATACTCGTGGACGAGACATTTTCTTGGCAAGCACAAGTCAACGAAGTAAGCAGGCGAATATATAATGGCTTTCATAGCCTTCGGAGGTTGCAGAGATTCCTCCCTGTAAGCACTAAGCAAACCATAATTCAAAGTCTGCTTCTGCCGTTACTAGACTATGCCGATGTCGCATATTTGGATCTCACCGAAAACAGACTGGATAAACTTGAGCGCCTACAGAACGTTTGCATAAGGTACATATTCAGTCTGAGGAAGTATGACCATGTTTCCGAGTACCGATCAAAATTGCAATGGCTTCGTATACGGGACCGGAGAAATTTGCATATCCTTTCACTTCTATATAATGTCCTACATAACCCTTCATCTCCCTCCTACCTCAACGAGTCTTTTACCGGGTTAGGAAGTCATGGTCTCCCACTTCGTTCAAGTCAGAATAATATCCTACGTATCCCAAAACACAATACCACTTTTTTTTTTAACTCCTTCTCCGTACATGCAGCTCGACCGTGGAATCAGCTTCCTTCAACTATTCGAGGCGCTAGCTCGCTGTTCACCTTTAAGCAATCATTGAAAAAGCACTTCCTTTAACAATAAATATTAATCATAAATTCTAACCTTTCCGTTATCCCCTCCCTTTCCTTACCTTATTTTGGCAGTTTATTTATTTACTTATTTATTTATTTATTTGTTAATATATCAAAATATGTATGTATATACATATACATACATATAATATGTCCAACTCAAAAATTTATTTATATATTTACTTTTTACTTATACACACACAATGTATATTATATGCTATAATTTCAAATTTAATTTTAAGCTATAATTTTGTTGCCTACTCTTCTTTTCACACCAGCATGTTGGTTGACTGGAAGATATTGCTGTAGTGTAGCAATAAGTCCGCCATTGTACCTTATTTTTATTGTGCAATAAAGAGATTTTCATTCATTCATTCATTCATTCATTCATTCACTCTATACTCTCGGAAAAGGTCATCGGAATGCCCCGTTTAAAGTCGAAGCTCGTATTTTAAACAAGCTGATCATCTCTTTCGCGTTCATCGGCCACACTGAAATAAAGAGCGCAGCCAATGCGCTTGATAAAGACTACTAAAGAGACTGAAAATAACGCCCATTGGAAAAACAATTTTTTAAATCGAACAACGAGTTCTCTTGTCATCGTGCGCACAGACAGACGGGCAGATATACAAATCAAAATTTTGCCCCCCACTTAGTTGAAGATATTATCAGAATGGCAATGTCTCTTAATTTTCTGGGGTATAATCGATTATCTGTTGTTTTACGATTTTCTCCTCTGGCCACTGTTGGTTTCCCTTTACTTCTACCTCTTGCCTTCTACTCCAAGAGTAATTTTATTTTGGAGATGAGGAAAAGAAAAAAAATAAATACGACTGCTTCTTCAAATCCATGACGACGCGTTACGTTACACGCCTGCCGCAACCCCGCGCATACTTTATTCCGCTGATGCAGCGTAAACGAAACAACAGATTATATCTCCGCACCACTATACAAGCCGCACAGATGTTACGCCGCGTGGAGTTTCGGATCCAGACCGTACACGGCAGCGGCATCAGTCACATACGAATATTTCACCAAAAACCAAATGAATGTCTTCAACTCCAAAACTATCAAATTCCGATTTCCTTAACTGAAGTTACTATTTCGAGGAAGATATTTTATTTATTTACTAGCTGGAAGATATTTTATTTATTTACCGCCGAACGAAGTGGGCACGGGCCCACTTCGTTCGGCGGTAAACATTTTTAACACGCTTTTATTAGGTCGACCTGTATGTATGTAACCATGTAATGGAATCTAAGGTAACTAATTTAACCATCTTCTAAGGATCGTAGCTCATGAAAATTGGCAGCTGTATGTAGTTCTGATGACAATACAATAATATGGTACTGTCAAACTGATCTGATGATGGAGTCGGAAGATATGAACTGGAACTTCATGATGGAACATCGTATCATAGCTGTGTTTGGACTTGTTAGAAAAGTCTTGGAATGAACTTTGACCACGATTAGGTTTCAAGGCCTGATGATGAAGCCGGAAGATAGGCACTGGCATTCCATGATGGAATATCGTATCATAGCCGTGTTTGTACTTGTTATAAAGGTCTTGTAATGAACTTTGACCACGATTTAAGATCATTTATAAAAGCGTGTTTTTAGTGTCTTTTTTAAACTATTAATTATTACTTGTGATGAAATTATGAGTGTGTTTCGGTTAGTACTGCGTGCTACGATTTATTTCCTGACTGCCAAAAGAAGATTTATATATTTATTGTATATGTATGTATGTATGTGCATGCCAATTTGGCTATATTACCGGGTTTCAAGTGAGTGAATGCAACGATTATGATTGAATAAATTATGTTTATTTTAGCCCAACAGAAAATGATGTAGGTACAGCCGGGAATCGAACCCGGAAACTACGATCCAAAATCAGGCCTCCTTACCACTACACCACCGGGCTGTTTAATGAATCCACCGTAAACATCGGCGGAGCCTTAATTAGTAATATTCGTCCACTCGTTAGGAATTCAACGAGTCCCTATCGTGATGGTTGTTCGATGATTTGTCTTTGTTCCAGGTTACGCGGAAGAGTAGAGACAGAACGGATGGCAAGATCTGAAACGCGAATAGGAAGAGGACATCTGCAGTCACCATGCAGATCTAGTACAATATCACATCAGCTAGGGTGGAGGGTCAACAGTGGAGAAAGGTATGGTTACCTTTGTCTTCCCTAGCCACAAGACACTTGCAGCCGTAGAAATACATTTTTAATTTAAACAACGGGTACAACAGCTGTTTAAAACATAATGTAAACAATAAACGTGGTTTACACTTAACCAAGCGTTGACCAGCTGTTGACCAGCTGTTGATGTTGCACAGAGATTGGCAATGTATGGCCATTAAAATGCCGTTAAAAACAAGACGGGGATAATTTAAGAGCACTGTAGACGAGTAAAATTGCTGACGATCAACAAACAGCTGATTTTTTACACGACTGCTCAACAAAAAAGGAAAGTAATGTGTTCAGTAACTTGTTCATCGATGTATGTTTTCCGTTTCTTTATTCCACCATAACTTTTAAACGCTTGAACCGATTTAGAAGTATGTCATATGGTTATAATTGTTCTGTCCTTTCGAGTGTCATAGGGTACGTGTCGCGATCCCTGCTTTAATGTAAGGAGAAAGCAGCGTCTTTAATATAAATCGCTGTGTTACGCAGTGCGTGATATTCATCATTTAAATTTTGACAGTTTATTTTTAAGCTATTGCATAGCTTTTATCGCGGGCCTAGGCCAGCGCGGCGACCGAATGAAGAAATTTCTTAACGAAAATTAATGATTTTTAAATGATAATTACGTATAAACCAGTACTGCTCACGATTCGAAAAAAATATATGTTAAACAAGAACATTTTCCTAATATTATTAGCTTTGAATATTTTAGATTTTGTTTATATTACATAGTGTAATTAATTTGTGAAATTAGGTCTAACGGAACACAAAAACCACTACTACGCATATACTATCTGGCGTATTATTATGAAACCTGCACCATTTTAAAGATGATTTAATTATCTATCTTTTTATTTCACGATTTTTTTCGAATAATCCGTTTTTTTTGCTTTATCGAATAAACAATTCGTGCGCGGCGCTCTTTAGGAAGACGTTTGAATTATTTCGAATCATTTGCTACCGCAGCCGCAAATGACTCGGAATAATTTCAACTTTTTCCGATAGAGCTCAGTTATCTGATATCAGAAAAAAATTAAATAAATTAAATAAATAAATAATTATAATTGCATAAGTGTTAAAAATGCTTTGCCGCGGCAGTCCCCGAGTGCCACACGTATTTTATTTTTTTTCGTTCTTCCTCTTCGCGGCCGTCAGGAATAGATCCGGCAGGGCTAGTAAACGAAGAGAAATATTTGGAATTTTAATTTAACAAAATAAATTATACAAAGTGTTTAATTACTACACTCCGCAAAATAATACCGATTTTTAAATAACCGTTTTTAATTCTTACGAGTCTATTAAGCGACTTCCCAAAAAAGGGGTGCAATGTGTTCAGAATTCATGTAGTATGTTTTCCGTTTCTTTATTTTACCATAAATTCTAAACGCTTGAACAGATCGATTTACCAATATGGTAATAATCTGATCTTCTTAGAGCAGCTTCAATATTTGGCATATCAGGTTTGGATACATTGTCGTTTATTGCTGGTAAATTGACCCTTTTTTGTCCGATAGAGTGATGTACAAGTAAGTCGATATGATAAAATTGTTTTTTCTTACCTATTGTAAACTATCTAAGAACATCTATTTAACCCGACAGACGTTATCCTGTCCAAATAGAAATAAATTTGTTTGTGGTCGTTTTGAAAAGCTATTAGAATATGTAAACAAACTAAAAAAATCGGCTGTCACCCCAAGACTTTCCCGGCAATCAGACACCACCCCCCGCGCAAAACTACTCATCCCCCAACCCCCCTTAAGTCCAACGCCCTAATTCCCCCCAACCCCTCCCCCTCCCCTTCAAACCTCCCCCCCCAACCCCCTGAATTTACCACGACTTCCCCCCCTCCACTCAAAACCTAATCCCTCCCTCACCAACCCCTTTAACTCTACCCCTCCCTCAACTCCCCCTTCCCCCCCCACCAAACCCCCCCTCCCCCCACCCCCCCCCCTCCCCAAGAAACTATAACGATAATAATTATCGAAAAATATGAACAATGTTCGTATTACATTACATTTTCATCGTGTCCAATTGACCGCTAAAGACCGCTCTTGGACTTGTCAAAATAATTGGGTTAGGTAGTAAGTCTCGTTACTACTCTTTACTGAAAATACATAGGTAGTTAAGAATTAACTACTAGATTGTCAAATTATAAATATAAATAATCAAAATAGAATCCTAATATTTGAAGTAGTTAGTAATTCGAAAAAAATCGTAGTAAAATTATTCATCGTAATATTGAAATTGTCAGTAAAATGTTAAATAATCAAATTAAGTCTACGTTATGCATTTTAATCTAAAAGTACAGATGTAAGACCATATGAAATTATCAGTCAACAAGGCTCTACTTTTTTAATAAATTAAATGGGCACAATATTTGAAAAATCATGGCCCTCTAATTCGGCCAGATTATAAAAAGGGTGGCCTATCAGCATCTCCTTGATGTTTTTTTATTAATTTTATGTCCTCTAGCTGTTTAAATTTATTTTATGTCCTCCAGCTGTTTGTATTTGATGACCATTTAACGAAATCACAGCATCTCGGAGGGTGTATTCCCAATGTCATTCTCTAGCAATGGCAAACGTTGGCAGGCTTCTCTATATGTGCCACACAATTCCCAATTATCAGTAAGTAGAAACTGATGTTGGGCAACGAACTTTGACTGAAAGCAAAAGCAAATAGAAACACTAGTGGTTGTTTGGATGTACTGAAAAAAAAGCAACCTAATACATTAGTGAAAAGTACATAACGTGTAGTTGGGTTGACTTATTCCTTGTAATTTAACCTGGTATGCATTTTTCAAGATTTTTCTCAAGATCTTTCAGTTTGTTTTTTAATTGAATACATTTGATTGAAATATTTTCATCCCGAGAGCAAAGCGATCAAAACAAAAAAAAACAACCTAATTCGTTCCTATTCATAAAAAGAAATACCGATATCCATCGTTTGAATCGTGAGTAGAAGAAAAGAACTTTCAGTTTTTCCCCAATTTCCAATATACCAGGCAACTTTTCCAATTTTTCTTTCTGTTAGAACCATATTTGGATTATTACGAACATTTAAAAAAAATTACCAAATCGGTTTAACTTTTCAACCTATCATGCGATTACCAACGAATTGCATTTAATTTTTATTTATATATATTAGATTTTCTACGTTTTATTTTTCATTTATAGTTTATTTTTACCTGTTACCTGTATTGTGCATCTACAACTAGGTAAGATTCTTTATTGTTCTGAATTTTAACCCTGAAAGTTGAAAGAATTGTGTTTTGTTAACATGTTTTCAATTTCCTTAGATAATCATGTTCCATTCTCTTCCGGTATATCTGATTTGTCGATGAATTCCTCTTCAAAGTTCATTCCAGCTTCCAATACTTATAATTTTGTTACTGTCTTCTAAAATCCATCACTGACATTTCATTAGACTACCATCCTTTAACCTAATCATCTCTTTGTTTCAGAACATCAACTTCAAGAGTTCGAATCAGCGTGTCCCATCCCCAACTGCGGTACATCAATGGTTGTATGAACGAGAGCTCAGTTCAAAGCTCCAGTAAGAGGCACCAGAGCTACGGAGGAGCTGGCTGGAGAGATCAAGCTACCCAAACTCCTGAAAATATCGCCAAAGAAACCAGGAATTTGAGGCTTAAGAACCTCAAGCTACCTATCGTCAATACGAACGCACTAAACCTTAAGTATGAAGTCATATTGAAAATACATATTGTTGTCGATTGGGTTCATAGAATATCTATTTATTTGGCGTAAAATCAATAGGTTTCCTATTGAGTTCCACCTTGGTTAATATACTGGGGTTGTTTTGCATCGTGACAAAAAAATTACTAAACCCAGGTTAATATGTTTTATTCAAATTTCTCGCTCCAGTGAAATGGATGGAACCAGAGGCCAGTTCAACCGCTACATGGATGAGTGCAACGACCAAGTCATCTTTTATACCCGGGTTGAAAATATTTTAAAGATATTCAGTGATTTCTATCCTCATTCATCCATTTATTCAAAAAACTCGCAATAAAATATAAATATAAAAAATAATTAGAAAAGAGTATGCCTGATTGAAAGGTGTAGACATATATTCGTAATTCTGCGGGTGAACCAGTAATCTAAAAAGTTTCACCGATCTTGTCATCTTGTCATTCTGAGATGGGTGGCACGGACTTTAAGATGCAAAGAGTCTAGATAAGTAAAAGATACACCCACTTGGGTGGTCGTTACCTCCAACCTGAGGAGGTAAAACAATCTGGCACCAAAAGCCTGTTGAGGCTTAGCGCAGCACTATAGCAGGTGGCGAACACAATTGTACAGCAATGGTCGTAGTGTTACAAGGCTCAAAAAGACCTTAGGAAAGCCCCAAACAACAAATAATAAAAAAGGGTCTACAAATCCAGTTAAGCTACTACCCAGCAGAGACCTACCTCAAATGGGTCATGATGGTCCAACTGTCCTGAGCCCATTACCTTTAACCCCTCTTATCGCGGGGTAAAAATTCAGCCGTCACTTCTGCGTGTGATAGTTTATATTGGATTTCATATCCAATATTGGATCGCTCACATTCCGCCGCGGGTAGGTTGCATCCAATGATGGACGGGTCACATCAGTCGGTTGCATTATACCTAGTGCTAATAAATGTTCTTACTCTTAGCTAGTGCTAATATGTATTATTTTCATAGGTTTCTGGCCAATAGGAAGAAGGGCCGCTCCATGTCAGCCAATGCAGTGGCAAACGAGCAGAAGGCTACTAAGGTCCTCGGTTTGGTCTTCTTCACGTTTGTCCTATGTTGGGCGCCATTCTTCCTGCTCAATATACTCTTTGCTGCGTGTCCAGATTGTAGAGTACCAGGTTTGTATATAAATTTATGTTGTTCTTTTCTTGTCGTTATATATAATCCCGTTCATAATGGGCGGGTTTCTATGCATAACAGCCTGATTTTGAGCTTTATCGACCGATCCCAAAAATGATCCCCTATTGAAGCTCGAAAAATCAATCGCTTGGTAGAATCGCTGAAAAGAACGCAGCAGAAAATGAATGAATATCATGCGTAGCTCAGGGACGACATACAGCCATGGAATTACGAAAGGATTTTAAGAATGACGTCTCTTTGGAAATCAGGTTGGCCTAATTGGAGGAGATAGTCGGGGATGAGCTCATATAGTGAGCATGCATCCCAACACGTTCAATTCAATCGTCTGAGCAAATAAACTGACCGGCGAAAATTCAAGTCTATATATTTCGTCAATATTTTGAGATTAAAATATGACTTGTGTGCCCTCTGGTGGACCGATATCAACCACGACTAGAGCTGTGCTAGAACCAACAGCTAGAGCTGTCAACTACAACGGGCGAACCCGTCACCTCAGGAAGTTTTAACGATTGGTCGTTCTATCTCCCGTGAAGTGAAAGCAGAATACTTAGGACAAAACAGTCCACCGTCAAGCTCCGCCACATGCCCGTAAGAGGCCAACGCCTTATCCGCGAGATAACCAGGTAAGTTACCCAGCGGGCTTACACTCACGCCCTTACATCCAGTTGCGACCAGATTACTCCGGTCTCTCGACTGGTTACGAGTTCGAGATCGCCTGCGCGGTCCTCTCCCTCACGAAGCGGTGAAACGGTATAAACCGAATCTATCGCAGACCACGGCATCTTTTGCTCGGCTGTTCACCCGGGATCGGGAAGCCGATGGTCGTTTCAAGAGCAGTCGCCGTAAGGTTAGCAACCACCCCCGCTCTATAGGAGACAGTACTGCTTACAGACTCCCCCGACTGTTAGTCAGAATGCACAATCGATTGGCTTACGCCGCACGGTGCGCAGACCGTCCAGGAGCGCCAGAAGATTGACTCCAAGGGGAAACTAGCCCCAAGGCCAGAGTCCTACCCGGGGCCAGAGTCCTAGAGGCCGCCGGATGGGTGTTGACCCGTGAGTGTGACCAACCCTGAACAAATGGGTGTTCGTGGCCAACTCAACAAGGGCCCATTAGCTCCCAAAGGTATCAGTGAAATCCCGCGCTTTCGATAAAGAAATCCCGAAAATATAGTATGTCTAATGCGACACATATTTTTCGTTTTAGCAATTGCTAAGCCATTTTAAATAATGTGAAACGCTAATGGCTCATTAGCCTTGAAAAATACTGTGAATGTGAATTCAACCATCACTAATTTACACTTAAACGAGTCTCCGATCAACGACCTTACGGCATTTACTCCATGATCGAACGGAATCCAGCAGATATGGACTGACTGGCCTTCACCTTGAGGCAGTATGTTCCTATCTTTCTGATATTTCCAGGTTAAAAATCCTTACAATAATGGCGGTTTTATTCTTTTAAAAACCACGACAAAGCGGCTTTAAGAGGCCGTGCCGGCCGTGGCGGCCAAAAGCTTTATGAAGCATAATTTTGTGGCCTGGTTGCGAGAACACGAAAAAGAATTTTAATACAATTATGCCAGATTTTAAAAACCCGATCCTTAAGCTATCATTTCGCAGAAACGATATTTTGTAAATTATTTCCATATTAATTGTAAATTATCTTTATTCTGTTACTGTTTTCCAAAAAAAAAAAAACGAGCGAGTTTTGTCTCCAGTTTTTGGAAAACCTAGAGATTATTCTCAATATTAAAATATAGTGTTTATACCAGCGTATGATCTATTTGTATAATACCAAGACAGTTTTTGGAACTTCCATACAAAAAATATAGGAAAAAAATGTTTGAAATTACATAATTACCAGAAATGTTATGGCCAAACATTTATTTTTTTTCTATTTATTAAAGTTACTTTTGAGTGATATAAAAATAACATAGTGATCTTAAGTTATTTTATTATTGTAATATAATTTTTACTTTATAAAAAACTATTCATTTGATATTTATTATATTATAATTGAAAAGCCAAATCGAATGTATTAGACGATGCGCGAAGCCGAAATCGTCATTCGTAATTGGCCACTGCCAACGGTGGTACGTATTCTTTTGTCGCCGCGGTATACCTATACATCTTCATGTATATATCGAAAGCGCGCGGGCACGTGGCATTGCAGAAATATCTAAATTTTTAGTCGCGTCAACTTGGAAGGGAGCCTTAAGGGTCACCACGGAACCCGAGAAAAAATCTTCTTAGGATCATATTTAGATAAAGGGGATAAAATAGAAGGGTTAGTTATGGAAACACAAAATATATAATGTAATTATTAATGGAAACTGTTTATATTGCAAAATACAAATAATTCATTGAATATTATATATTTAAACCAAAATTATAATCAAACTATAAGTAACCGAAATCATATATATGTATATTTAAACAATGTGTGTAGGCAAAATGGAAATCTGTGAAGAGCTATGTAAAGATAAGAAAATATATGTGATTTGATAATAATAGATAATTAAAATTGGCAAAGAATCTTTGGAAAGCCCTTCTAGGTCTTAGGCCTCAAATTTTTATTTTTAATTTTATTACTCGTACATATTATTTGTTCCAAATTTCCCTCTCAAAAAAATCGTTTTACCCGATTTTTTCCGGGTATCCATTTTGTCCGCCCTAATTCTATTCATAAAATATAGAAAATAGCTAATTAGCATTTGGAGATTGCTTTCTTCAGCAATAAATAAAAAACCGTGACACGACGATCCGCCAAAACATATTTTTCCTCTTTTTTAACCATTTCTGTAGTGGCTGCTTTGGTAGGGTGACCCGAGCGATGGTCATGGTTAGTTGAAATTCTTCCACTCCTAAACTTAGCACACCAACGTGCAAACGTAGAATATGGGAGAGTATCAACTCCTAATGCGACTTCGAAGTATTAATACTTCGAAGTCGCATTAGGAGTTGATGCTCTCCCATATTCTACGTTTGCACGTTGGTGTGCTAAGTTTAGGAGTGGAAGAACTGAAATACTGAAAGCCTGAAATACTCGCACCGTACAAAAAAAAACAAGCAATGGTTCTTAATTACGGCGCGAAAGTCATTATTTTTACAATTTCGCCAACACACTTCGACAAGATGCTAACAAAATACTCGTGTTCAAAAAAACGAAAAGAAAATCGATGTTTGGTTTTAAGAACATAATAACAAATGTATTATATGTGCCTGTCAGTATTTATTTATAAATAGTTTCAAAGAATTTGTAGGTCATTATTGCTTTTAGTAATCGGCCCTCGTAGATTCTATTCTTTTAGCAATCTCGCCGTAAGTCGATAATAATAATAATATTAGGGTAGACATTTACTTTCTGATACAACACTAGTTTCTGCACCCAAATCTATCTTTGCTCTATATCTATCTAGCTAAATATCTATCTTAACCCTCTAAAAACCATCGGACATATTATGTGTACCATAATTATTTAAAAAATAATTTAATAAATGTTATTCGCCCGATTACGCCAAGGATTAGCTGACGCCGAAAGATGCGCAATCCGCTCAGTACCGCCCTAGGTGTTCCCCCAGATTGGAACATCCGATCCCAACTGTCCACGACTGGGGAGCTAATGGGCACATGATGAGGTGGCCACGATGACCCATGTGTTCAGGGTCGGTCACACTCACGGGTCAACACCCATCCGATGGCCTCCACGCATGGGGTGCGAACCTGGGTAGGACACTGGGTAAACCAGTCTCCCCTGGGAATCAAACCTCTGGCGCTCCTGGACGGTCTGCGCACCGAGCGGCGCAAGCCAATCGACTGTGCTCTCCGACTAACAGTCGGGGGAGTCTGGGAACTGTATTGTTTCCTATAGAGCGTGGGTGGTTGCCTACCTTACGGCGACTGCTCTTTAAATGACCATTGGCCATCCGATCCCGGTTCAGAGTCGGGCAAAGGACGCCTTGGTCCGCGATAGATTCGGTGCACACCGTTTCACCGCTTCGTAAGGGAGAGGACCGCGCAAGCGACCTCGAACTCGGAACCAATCGAGAGACCGGAGAAATCTGGTCACAATTGGAAGCAAGGGCGCGAGTGTCGGCCCGCCAGGTAACATACTGGCTATCTCACGGTAAAGGCGTTGGCTTCTTGCGGGCTGTGACGTAGCTGGACGTTGGATTTGTTATGTCCAAAGTCTTCTACGTTCACTGCAGGGCGACAGAACGAGAAAATCGTTAAAACGTCCTGTGGTGACGGGCTCGCCCGTTGTAGTTGACACCGCAAGTTGTCCACGACTGGGCTGGCAGCCGCAATCAGAGGTTACACAGTCCTTTCCAGGTTACTCCCTCTTCGAGGAGGCTACCGAATAGGAGCTGAACCGTGAGTTGAGTCGACCTAAGGTAACAGACAGATCATCAGGCCCAAGCTGCACAGAACCTGTATAGATCGACAATGGTACAACTAGAGCTGTCAACTACAACGGGCGAACCCTCAGGAAGTTGTAACGATATTGGATCGTTCAGTCTTCCGTGAGGTGAGCGCAGGAGACTTGAAACGAAAAACAATCCACAGTCTAGTTACGCCACCTGCCCGCCAGAGGCCAACGCCTTACGGCGAGGCACCGAAAAAGGTATCCAGCGGGCAGCCTCGCCCCCTGTCTACCAGTTTTGGAAGAATATCTCCGCCTGGAGTTAACCTTCAGAATACCTCCAACCTCCCGACTGGTCACAGGTTTGAAGTCACTTGCGCGACTTCTACCAGCCGTATGCTCAGCTAGGATTCGGTTTGAATTTATCGCGGACTATAGACATTTTTTGCCCGGCTCTGAATTTAGGATTAGGTAGCCTAAACGGATCTCTAGACGATCAAGCATGCTTGTCAAGCATCGCGTCGCGGGCTGGGAGGGGATCGTAAACCGTAGGAAATATGAAAATATTTTTTTGTAATATTTCCGAAAAATGCCTAATTGTGTAGTTTTATACCACGGAGTCGATCATTTATCAATCAATTATGTCTAATAAACGTGACTCCCTGGTATAAACAACAAAATTAGGCATTTTTGGTAAATATTACAAAAAAATATTTGCATATTTCCTGTGGTGTACGATCCCCTACCTGCCGGGACGCGAAGCTTCTCAAGCATGCTTGATCGTCTAAAGAGCCCCTAATGTTTTTTCAAGACTGGCTGACGACAGGTCAACATCCTTCCCCGCTGCTTAGGAGAAACTATATTTCCATAGTCTCCAGACTCCTTCAGCAATTAGTCAGAGTGCACAACCGATAGGTGTCGCTGAACGGTTCCCAAATCGTCCAGTAGCCCCGGGATGCAATCCTACCAAGAGAAACCGGTCCATCAGCCGTGTGGCCTGAGACGCGAGAGTCTAGCCTGGGGTAGCCTTCCGCACGAGGAGGCTTCTGAATAGGAGCTGAGTCGTGAGTTGAGCCAATCCGAGAACACAGTGAATCTTGTGGCCCAAGCTGCACGAAACCGTTCGCTACCGATAATGGGACATATTGAGATGTCAACCACAACGGGCGAACCCGTCACCGCAGGACGTTTTAACGATTCATCGTTCTATCGACCGTGCAGTGAGCGTAGAAGACTTTGGACATAACAAATCCGATAACTAGCTACGCCACAACCCGTTAGAGTCCAGCGCCTTACCGCGAGTAGCCAGGTATGTCACCTGGCGGGCGGCACTCGCGCCCTAACTACCAATTGTGACCAGATTTCTCCGGTCTCTCGATTGGTTCCGAGTTCGAGGTCGCTTGCGCGGTCCTCTCCCTTACGAAGCGGTGAAACGGAGTGCACCGAATCTGTCGCGGACCAAGGCGTCCTTTGCCCGACTCTGAACCGGGATCGGATGGCCAATGGTCATTTCAAGAGCAGTCGCCGTAAGGTAGACAACTACCCCCGCTCTATAGGAAACAATACAGTTCCCAGACTCCCCCGATTGTTAGTCGGAGAGCACAATCGATTGGCTTACGCCGCTCGGTGCGCAGACCGTCCAGGAGCGCCAGAGGATTGTTCCCAGGGGAGACTGGTTGACCCAGTGTCCTACCCAGGCTCGCACCCCATGCGTGGAGGCCATCGGATGGGTGTTGACCCGTGAGTGTGACCGACCTTGAAACAGAATGGGTCTTCGTGGCCAACTCAGCAAGGCCCATTAGCTCCCAGCAAGGCCAATCCGAGAACACAGTGAATCTTGTGGCCCAAGCTGCACGAAACCGTTCGCTACCGATAATGGGACAATATGCATATCTTTACTCAAAGCCAGCCAATATTAAATTGGCCAATATAGAAATGACCTCGAATCTGAACCACATATCGAACTGGGCCAACAGACATGGCATAATCTTAAATCCGACCAAATCATAATCAATTATGATTAGCTGACCAAATATGTTTTTATCGGTTGATACGCCTTCAATGCATCCGGTTTAAATGGATCACATTATCATCGAGTATTCAAGAGTTGTAAAAAACTTGGGTTTACTCATCGACTAAACTTTTTTATGGCAGGAACAAACCACTAATTTTATTAATCGTATTTATCAGGCGTCGACCCTTTAAGGACCATGAGACATATGCGTCCCTTAACTTAAAAAAACATTTTATAAATTGTTCATTACGAATAATTTATAAATTATATTTTTTCCGTGCTATTGATACATCAGAACCTAAATATTGGTTTTAAAAAATAGGTTATTGTTTAAAAAATAGGTACATCGCAAATGACCAACTAATTGTGGCGATTAAAAAATATATCTTTCTCCGTAATATAGAAATAAACGTAGGAACAAGTTAAAACCCCTATGGTCCGTAAAAGAATATTTTTTTAATGCCTATCTTCCAATTTTGATATAGAAACGAAAAATAGTCATTTTGAGCTAATTCTAACAACGTTAAACAAATGCTGTCTTATAATGATTAGTTTCTACTATGAAATTGGACCGTTTACTACTCCGAAAAATATGAACTTTACTATGTGCCGCATACTGAAGGGTCACCCGACCTCGTGTTGTCTTTTTCTAACTCTCTTCGCACATCTCGCTCGCTGGGCCATGTTGTAAGGAGGGAGGACACATTTTCGTGTTGTCTTCCCTCTTACACAACTCCTAACATGAGTCACGCCGCTGCTCGATTTCGCTTCAACTGTTTCTCGCACATCATGACTCCTCGCACCTTGGCTATTTTACGAGGATAACGATTCTTCTACTCGCCGATGTCCGTAACACAATATTTGAAACAAATCTTTGTATAAATGTCTCTCTAAAAAAGTTGGTCTCACATTGTCGATTACACAGTTCTAATCGACTTTTTAAAAGTGGTCGATGCAGTCATTTAGAGGTATTATTTTAGCTTGAGAACGACGCTATTATTTGAATAGCGCCTTCGGCGATATCTGTGATAAATTGTAAATTTTCCCAATTTTCAAGACCCATTTTCAGCACGAAGAAGGACCCCGGCATCAATATAATTGCAAAGCGAGTTGAACGTGACTGCGTTTGATATACGGCAGGAAAGCAGCCTAACCTTCTCCCCCCGATCGCCACTCTCCTTACCCTCGCTCCCTTCCCCCACCCTACCACCCCTCCTCATTATAATTCGTCACCGTGGCGATTAAGTGGCATCCGCACTGAAGAGGAATGTGACGTTTCCTAGGAAACGTTCTCATCAGAGGCGATGTAGATCGCCTCTGAACCGAATCTCGTCTGCATCCTTAGAGCAAGGCGAGGCGTATTGTGACTTAGGGCGACTTGCACCAAGCTCGGTTAAGATAGATAACCGTGTTTAAAGAGTCTAACCACAGTTAAATACGCGACACTGCTTGAACCATGCTCTGTTAAGCTAACGGCAGTTAAATTCCCTAACTGAGCCCTGGTGCCCGGTTAGCGCCACTAACCATCAGTTAGCGAGCTGTCAAACGCTATCTGTCAATTTTTGAGGTTATGATTTGATCGCGTCGCCTGCTCCGCCGTTTTTTCGCTTCTTTGGTTACCGCACTCGTAAAACGTTTTCCTATATGTCTGATGTTAATCAGGAAAGACGCGCAAGCGATACACGAACAAAAGCGTGGGCAGTTTGACAGCTGATTAGCTGAGAACCTCTCGACCGCCATTTTGAACTGTGCTGTGATTGGCTGAAGCGAGCAATCTCGATTTCAGTTGTGTCTATGGTCATGTTCCAACACTCAAAAATGGTTTTTGCGGACTCCGAACGGCGTTTGTTAACCGGCACACGGTTGGCCACGGTTGTTAACCGGCACTGAGTTGGCCACGAAGACCCATTCTGTTTCAGGGTCGGTCACACTCACGGGTCAACACCCATCCGATGGCCTCCACGCATGGGGTGCGGAGCCTGGGTAGGACACTGGGTCAACCAGTCTCCCCTGGGAATCAATCCTCTGGCGCTCCTGGACGGTCTGCTCACCGAGCGGCGCAAGCCAATCGATTGTGCTCTCCGACTAACAATCGGGGGAGTCTGGGAACTGTATTGTTTTCTATAGAGCGGGGGTATTTGTCTACCTTACGGCGACTGCTCTTGAAATGACCATTGGCCATCCGATCCCGGTTCAGAGTCGGGCAAAGGACGCCTTGGTCCGCGATAGATTCGGTTCACTCCGTTTCTCCGCTTCGTAAGGGAGAGGACCGCGCAAGCGACCTCGAACTCGGAACCAATCGAGAGACCGGAGAAATCTGGTCAAAATTGGTAGTTAGGGCGCGAGTGCCGCCCGCCAGGTAACATACCTGGCTACTCGCGGTAAGGCGTTGGACTCTAACGGGTTGTGGCGTAGCTTGACGGTGGATTGTTATGTCCCAAGTCTACTACGCTCACTGCACGGTCGATAGAACGAACAATCGTTAAAACGTCCTGCGGTGACGGGTTCGCCCGTTGTGGTTGACAACTCAATATGTGTTAACCGGCACATCCAAATAGTTGGTGCCAGCGGTCATAATTTAACCAGCTGTTAAATTGCTTATCGTGGTTAGCTAACCATGGTTAGTAGAATTTAATAGGCCGGTTGGTGCAAGTCACCCTTGATGAAATATCGGGGGAGACATACACCGGAAAATGTGAATATCTAGCGCTTCATATGCGATAATTGTGCATATTGTATAAAAAATCGGTCATGCCAAGAATTTCCCGGAAAGCAGTCAACCTCCCCTCTCCCCCGCGAGCACTAAACCCTGTACCCCAACCCACCCCCTTCTACCCCCCCAATCGACTCCCCTCCCCTCCGAGGAATATCGAAGAAAAATAATATTTTGTCCTGAACTTGACATCCGGAATAAGAACCCACGACAGAAGACTAATATTTTTCACCCGCTCCTAACACCAGCCCGCCCCCTCCTTCCGATAGTGTGATTATGACAGCAAACCTAGTACATTTGTAGTATTTTCGTGGTATAAAAAACACCATTTTCCAATATGGTTCTTTTCTCGGCTAGCCTCGGGCGGCTCGACGTTATTATATGTTTAAACTCTATGTCGGAATATTTTTTTTTGTGTCGTTTGTACGAGTATAAAAGATATTGCAATCGATATTTAACAAGATTTCGAGATTGAAGCATGACCAGCACGTTCCCTAGTGGACTGACTTCAGCTACAATGTTCTCAACTCTTGCCATGATCAAATCATGCCTGCATGCAAAATTTCAGCTCAATCGGATGAAGCGTTTGGACGCTATCGTGGAGGAATTCAAATACACACAGAAGTGCGTTTACAATAATTTCCTTTGCTAGGAAAGTAAAAAAAAATAAACGAAAAATATGAATCGAGTCAACAAATTAGAAAATAATCTTTTGCGTCACCCCAATACTTTCCCTGCAGGTATCCAAGGACTGATTTCTACTCAATAATAGTTTGATCAATAAAATCGATGAGCTCCCTATCTCATCCGGTGCGTTGAACCCGGTTGGGTTTCTCTGCTAGCCTTGGGTGGCTCAGCGTTAATATTTAATCAATATACAGTAGTGAGCGTATTAAGTGAATCAACAGTACATTTTTTGATTTTCTAAATACTCCAAGAAGCAAATGTTTTGGGGGTGTTGTTCATACGACTGCGTAGGAGCACTCGTTCCTTTTAAAGGATTGATGAATAGCGACCAGTAGAAGGAAGTAAGGTCAGAAAAATAAAGGTCGGAGTTAATCAAGAGGTTTCTATCCAAAGATGGAATATGTCAACAAGATTTGGCTCCTTGCCATAATGCCAATAAAATAAATGAATACTTTGCCAAAAATAAAGTGGATGTTTTAGAGTAATCGGGAGACTCTCCGGATCTGAATCCTGTAGAGAATCTATGAGCTATCTGCTAGCAAAGACTCGCAAAAATGGATTGCAGAACAAAAAATAGCCTCATTTGTACATTGAGTCAGGTATGGCATATGCATGAAAAAAATTACAAAAACTGTAAAAGCCTGATAATCTATGCCAAAAAGAGTGAAAATGGAGTGGCATATTAGATAAACCGAGTGGCATATTAAATATTAATCTAGTAGAAAATGTATTTATATTCCTAAAACCTGTTGTTTTTTAAAAATATGTGTTCGATTCAATTAATAAGCTCGCTGCTGTATGTCGCTACGGTAGCACCACACGTTTTGAGACGTGGTGCTACCGTCGAATGCTCCGTATAAACTGGACCCATAAAGTTACCAAGGAAAAAGTGCTTCAGCGTGCTGGTACGACCTGAAAATTGTTGCACACCGTCAAAAAGCGCAAGATTGAATATCTGGAGCACGTGCTGCGGCATGACAGATATCAGCTGCTTCAACTGATATTGATCGACAAAATTGAGGGTAAACGACGCCGTGGAAGGAGGAATAAATCGTGGTTGTGCAATGTCAGAGAGTGGACCGGGATCACCAGTACGGAAGAGCTTTTCCGGATGACGCAAGACCGACAAAAGTATTCAGAGCTAACGGCCAACCTCCAGTAATGGAGAGGCACTTCAAGAAGAAGACTGTATATGTCGGAATTTAAATGTTATTAGTGCAACATGTATATGACGTATTCCAAGCAAAATTTTACAACGTAATTTTAGCACAACAAGGCATCTGTATATAATTTCAAGCATTTAAATCCATGCAGCATATCAATCATGACTAGTGCCATCTTGGTGAACCAATTACAACCACAATCTTTTCAACTCATGCCTGCATACCAAAATTCAGCTCAAACGGATTAAGCGTTTGGGCGCTATCGTTAAGGAATGCATACACAGAGGCACACAGACACACCCACAAATACACGTATATACTTCAATCTGGAAATGGTCGTAATCGTCTTAGGGGAGCTCAAAATGGATATTTCCGTCTTCATTTATTTATTTTGGTCGTGCACAAAACTTACCCTCCTGGTCAGTTGGTGAGCCGGAAAAAATGAAACTTTGCTTAGTTGTTTAGTAAGCCATTGGGCTCGATTGCGTTTCTTTGTGAACTAAAACTGAAATTAGTTCAAGCGAACGAGATATAGAAATACGTTAGAGCGGAATATAAAACGAACGATCGTCGATTAAAACTACCCTCCGTACTTATACTCGTCCGAATAAATTTGAACACATTTAAGGTGCGGTCTTAAGGTGCATTTAAACTGGCAATTTTTTGAGCAATAATTGCCCGGCAACAATCGCTGGAGGTAGTGGGGCAATTAATGGGGCAATCTGGAGCAATTCCTAAAAATTGCAGCAATTGTTTCGGCAAAATTGCTTAAAATTGCTCCATATATTTTGTATTGCTCAGTGTCGCCGCCACGAATTGCTGAATATCCACGAGTTTGGATAATTTCAGGCAATTTTTCTTCTGCCTCGCTCGTGTGTATAAATATGTCTGGAAGCGCCGACCGCTGGCGGGGGGGATGCGCGGCCGCAGTGCTAGGGGTAGCCACTAGCCAGGCATACCGCTTGTGTTGTGCAATAGAGGTTTACAAAATGGCGTAATCGTCATGGAATAACGAAACTATAATAAACTACATTGATGCAGTGCACTTACGCGTTTGCTTATGGGATAACAAAAGTTCGGAATTCAAAGATCGCATGTTAAAGAAAGATGAATGAATGGACAAATCCGTCTATTACATTTTTTTATGTTAAAGTTATGATAATAAAAGCACTACAAGCCGCCGTCGCAACGACACCCTCGTCCATGGCCAGCAGTTGCTCAACTGAATTGCTAGTGTGTGAATGCATTGTCGAGTTGCTCCATATCGCTCAAAGTTGCTCTATATCGCTCAACTTAGTGTGGCGGGATCTCTAGTTATTTTTATTTATTTATTTATTTATTTTTACGAAAACCAACAGCTAATATAATTTAACAAAAAGACGGAGTAGTATAACAGAGAGCCAATTAAAGTTTTTCACGTTTAAGTAACGTTGTGGAAATATATGTGACCTTTCAATTAAAGCTATCGGTTAAAAATACTTACAATATTCAAAAATTAGTGCTAAAGAATTCACTGTTCAGCCGCTGCCTAGCTGAGTTAATACTCGTACAGAATAGATCAAAGTCAAATCGATTAATCAAATCATTGAAATTGTCACTTGTTCGCCACAGAAATGAATTTTGCCTATAGTTGGTACCAGCATAAGGAACATGAAGAGCAGGGTTAAATCTATTGAGTTTGGAAGGAACACGGAGATTAATTTTATTCAGTAAGTCGGGACAGTTAATATTATTGGAGGTGATTTTTAGCAAAAAGGTCAAGTCCGCGGTTTCAGGAGGATATGAAATTTCTTGCATAAATTGAAATAGTTAGATGAGTTGTATTAGATTTTCAGACGGAAGCAGAGATATTTCACGAACTTCTTCGATTCTATTTATATATTTATCATAACAAGGGTTCCATACCTGAGATGCATATTCCAAGATGCTTCTGACAAAAGTGCAGTAAAGGATCTTGAAAGTTTTAGCACGGTGAAAGCAACCTGCACTCCTCATGACAAAACCTAAAGCTTTGAAAGCTTTAGAAACAATAGATTGAACGTGATTATCGAACAGTAAATGAGAATCATGAATGACACCAAGCAATAATTGCTAGCAATATTTGCGAGGATTACTCTTAACTCTAGCAATAATTGCTACGTATTGGTATCGCAGTAAATTGGTCGATGTGGCGTGACGTCATAATTGACAATATTACCTGGGATTGAGCAATTTCAGTTGCCCGTGTAAAGACACCTATATATTCGGATGGGTCTTTATATTTAGTGAGTAGTTTTAATGCGAAAAAAAGACAACCGTTCATTTTATAATCCACTCTAGCGTATTGCCGTGTCTCATTCACACGAACTAATTTACGATTTTAGTCCACGAAGAAACGCAATCGAGCCCATTATGTCTAATATATCTAAAGTCCTCATAAATATCGATTAGGCTAGAACCGCATCCTTAGAAAATGGAGGCGTAATTTCAGTTTTTTGACAGCAGCTTCTGATACCATGGAGCTATTGTGTAAAATAAAAGGCATCAAGTAAGTCTACCACCTTTTCAGGCTAATTGAACTGGGCTATACATTAGTGCGAGTGAGTGTTTTGAAAGGTCCTAATAAGGGTCGTTAGCAATTAAGTTGGCTTTACACCTAATACTTTTCAGTAAACGAGCAAAGCATTGAAACGTGTTGTTTGGGTAGGTTTTCAACTCAACTTCCATTAACACGAAACTCAATTATAATTTATTTTAATTAGGTCCATGAACAGCTTTACAAATTGACACAAATTTAGATGGGTTGAGAATGTATGTACAAGGAGATAACTCGTAGGGTTGAAGCGTTCCATTACAGTTGCTACATTACGTTCCAATACGATTTACTAATACTATGTAGGCGGCCGCATTCATCTATAATCTATACTAATATTATAAAGAGGTAAAGTCTGTGACGTTGTAGGAAGTAATCTCTGGATCTACTAAACCGATTTTGAAAATTCTTTTACCAATAAAAAGCCATCTTATTTGTGAGTGTCATAGGCTATATATTAATCCGACTACCACGAAAAATGAAAAGACTTTTTCGTGGTAGTCGGATTTGCAAAGTAAGTCGGAGAATAAGCGGTGGAACGAAAACGTTTCTAACTAACGCTGCCTTAACGATGAGAGATATATGATTACGTTCTAGAGAAAAGTTGTAGAGCTTGAAAATGCCTACAAAAAAGTCAGCGACAGTACATATATGCCTAACTTTTATATTTAAGTCACAAAAAGTAGTATTTTATATTAAAAAATAATTTAAATCGTTAGGTCATGTTTATTGGTCATATTATCAACAATTATGAATTCTTATCAAAACAACTACTATACAATCGTCGTCAGACATCGTTCGTGCTATTACATGCGGTCCCGGCGAAGTTCATAACTTTCTAATCATTCATTCGCTACATTCTAAGGCCGAAAAATAGTTATAATGCGAAATCGTTCTACCGTTCTTGCTCTAACACGTTCTGGCTCTTTTAGTGTAAATAATCTTTTACCTCGAAGAACAAGAATGGCTAATAATCACTTACACTGGAAGAGCAAGAGCAAGAGCAGAATGCTTGTGCTCTAGCTATAAGTTCGTTTAGTGTAAATTTACAGTGACATGCTTTTCTTATTGTTATCAGAACACGTTGTGGACATCTGCTTATGGCTTGGTTACGTCTCTTCTACCATCAATCCAGTCATCTACACAGTTTTTAATAAAACTTTCAGAGCTGCGTTCATCCGTTTGCTGATGTGCAGATGTTCAAGGTTTGAGATTTTCTTTGCATGATTTTTTATTTTACAAACCAACAAACAAACAACCTCACAAACTAAACAATCCAATTCGTTGTTTGATATAATTACACAAAAATAGTTTAAAAAGTTATTATGGATAGTATAAAAAAATATTGTTAGGTAAATGTATCGGTGGTAATTTAAAGTAAATATTGTATCTAGTGATGTTGACTATACTCTGAGAGGAATGAGGCGGTCAGCTGTGTTTGCTATCGTTAATGCATTGACTCGCTGATATTGATTCGTCATCACGAAGCCCTAATCATAAGCGATTTAGACAGTCGCTGTCAGAGTGTTTAGTCAGACTGATGATTGAGGCGTTGCTGTGACAGAAGTGAGGCGTGCGGATGGAGCCGTTTCGCTGTATATTCCACGCCAGATTTCTCGGTCCCTCGCCCACATGCTCAGATCACACGTATTGCATTTGTTGAACACCAACGCAATGAAACCTGAAAAGGATAGAAATCCTAATACTTTAAATGATTTCTATTTATTTTTGTGTATTGGTTTCAGTGCATTGGTGTACAATAAATTAAACCTGCCTGTCGAACCGGTACAAGT
The DNA here is from genome assembly GCA_944548615.1 of Micropterix aruncella. Taxonomy (NCBI): domain Eukaryota; kingdom Metazoa; phylum Arthropoda; class Insecta; order Lepidoptera; family Micropterigidae; genus Micropterix; species Micropterix aruncella. The sequence goes on from OX155968.1 coordinate 9,796,102, forward strand.
TCAAATATTACAAGAGTTCACTCTATACTTTGGATGTTTACTGCAACTATTCGTAGGGAGCTAACGGGCCCTTGCTGAGTTGGCCACGAAGACTGATTCTGTTCAGGGTTGGCCACACTCACGGGTCAACACCCATCCGGCGACCTCCACGCATGAAGTGCGAGCCCGGGCAGGAATCTGACCTTAGGGCTAGTTTCCCATAGGAATCAAATTTCTGGCGCTCCTGGACGGTCTGCGCTCCGTGCGGCATTGCCAATCGATTGCGCACTCTGATTAACAACTTGCGGTGTCAACTACAACGGGCGAGCCCGTCACCACAGGACGTTTCAACGATTTTCTCGTTCTGTCGCCCTGCAGTGAACGTAGAAGACTTAGGACAGAAACAAAAACAACGTCCAGCTACGTCACAACCCGCAAGAAGCCAACGCCTTACCGCGAGATAGCCAGTGTTTCCTGGCGGGCCGACCCTCGCGCCCTTGCTTCCAATTGTGACCAGATTTCTCCGGTCTCTCGATTGGTTCCGAGTTCGAGGTCGCTTGCGCGGTCCTCTCCCTTACGAAGCGGTAAAACGGTGTGCACCGAATCTATCGCGGACCAAGGCGTCCTTTGCCCGACTCTGAACCGGGATCGGATGGCCAATGGTCATTTCAAGAGCAGTCGCCGTAAGGTAGACAACCACCCCCGCTCTATAGGAAACAATACAGTTCCCAGACTCCCCCGATTGTTAGTCGGAGAGCACAGTCGATTGGCTTGCGCCGCTCGGTGCGCAGACCGTCCAGGAGCGCCAGAGGTTTGATTCCCAGGGGAGACTGGTTGACCCAGTATCCTACCCAGGTTCGCACCCCATGCGTGGAGGCCATCGGATGGGTGTTGACCCGTGAGTGTGACCGACCCTGAACACATGGGTCATCGTGGCCACCTCATCATGGGCCCATCTGATTAACAGTCGGGGGGTCTGGAAGCAGTACTGTTTCCTATAGAGCGTGGGTGGTTGCGGACCTTACGGCGACTGCTCTTGAAACGACCATCGGCTACCCGATCCTGGGTGAACCTCCGGGCAAAGGATGCCATGGTCCGCGATAGATTCGGTATACACCGTCTCACCGCTTCGTAAGGGAGAGGACCGTGCAAGCGACCTCGAACTCGTAACCAATCGAGAGACCGGAGTAATCTGTTCGCAATTGGAAGTAAGGGCGTAAGTGTAAGCCCGCTGGGTAACACACCTAGTTATCTCGCGGTTAAGGTGTTGGCCTCTTACGGGCATGTGGCGGAGCTTGACGGCGGACTGTTTTGTCCAAGTCTTCTGCGTTCACTTCACGGGAGAGAAAACGACTAATCGTTAAAACTTCCCGAGGTGACGGGTTCGCCCGTTCTAGTTGACAACTCTAGTTGCAACTATTCGTAATCACTTCAGCGGTTTACTGGTTTTTTAACCTATTACCTTATTAGTATCAATACGCTAAATTTATATACAGAATATAAAATATAAAAAAACTGGTCATTCCTAAAAAGGGCTCTTTTCTAAGATATACATGACTGAAATAATATTCGATGGACTGGAAATAAAATGAAAGTTGTGTGTATTAACATAATAACATGAATAATTCATCACGAACTCAGTTTTCTTGGTCGAGCGTAGAAAGTCTAAGTGCCCAAAGGACGCAATAATATAAATAAAATATATTCAGCGAATAACTTCTGGACAAGAGTATATCGACTGTATTCTGACGTTTACTTCTAGCGAACGCTGTTGACAATTTCGTCAGATTTGATGTAAGAAACACCAAGAAAAAAAAAATTTAAAAGTCGAGGACAAACTTTTTAAGTGAAATGAAATAAAAATATTTCTGCTCATTATTTTATTTTATTTTATTTTATTTTCTTAAGGATAACTGACAGCCCATAATTTTGTAGTGAACAAAAATAGGAAGCTTAGAGCCATTTACAAGTTACCACTGATAATGACAATAATAATAACGTGAATATAGAAGTGATATTAGGCGTACAGAAGATATTAAACAAGAAGATACTAAATTGTACAGTAGAAAACATGTTGACATAAACAAGACTGTATATAATACGTTGCTCAACATTTCAGATTTTTCTGATTTAAATTAAATGTTAATATATCTTCCATTCGAGTAATATACTTTGACAATATTTCCTGTTATTACAGTATTTCTTCCAAATATTGCAAGATTTGAGGGTTTATGCCTGATTTTCTGGATGTCCTGTATGTTAAAATAAAATAATCGTTACTATTGTAAGCGTCTTTGATATTAACTAAGAAGTAGAGCTTTGTGCAAATTTTTTAAAATATCTGTAGATAGATTGATACATACATAGACATTCTTTATTGTACATTTTAAAATAAAACACAACATGTGGAATTATAGTTTAAATTACAATCTCTTACAGCCAACCTTCAAGGAAGTGAAGGAATGTAGGAGGCAGAAGAGTAAAATAATCAAAAAATAATAATCAAGTGAGAAATTATTCAAATAACAAAAATGTAAATTTGTTTTTTAAATATATAATTAGGATTTAGATAATATCCCCAACTAGCGGAGGACAGGAGAGAATGCGATGAGACGTAGGACAACTAGAAATGTAGAGATATGAAATGCTTTCCAGACACACTGTAAAAGTAGAGACTGATATTCGAAAAGAGCTGGTTCCATAGTCTAACTGCATGGGCGGTGAAGGAATTGGAATGATATTAGAAACCGAAAAAGCCAGATACCACATTGACAAATCCAGTATCCTATATTTATTTATTTATTTATATAAGTAATGTAAATATTAATAATACCAGTAAACAATTTCAGCGTAGGAATTATGCATAAAAATACTTACAAAATTGAATCAAAAGCAGAAAAAAGAATACATCGCATAACCTAGTGGCAACATCACCTAACTAGGCCGGGACCTGTTCTAAGGTAAAAATTTATTTTTGAATGTGCTTGCAACAATACCGTGTTTATAAAAATGGCATATATTCCATGTATTCACAAAATAATAGAATTGCAAAACCATATTAAAAATGACTAAATACTTACATTAAATAATTAAATTAAAGTTAGAAGTGGAAAATTAAAATGTCAGCAAATAAATTCAAATCAGAAAAAAAACACAAAACAATTTAAAATAGTAAAAATTAGAATAAGAATTTAAACAAAATAGTCCTGCATTTTACTTATAACTAAAATAAAATAGTGTTAAAACTAAAACAAATTATCTCTTAATTTACGTTAAAAAATAATAATAATAAATAAAATAATAATAATAATATAACAAAATATAATACAAGATTCAAAATATTCAAATGTCCGGGTTAGATTATAATGTCCAATATTTTAAAAATTCTTTGTCTTCCCTCTTTTACACGCCAGTTTCTAAGCAGCCTTTTAAAGTAGGTCTTATTTTGTGCTGATTTTATGTCGCCAGGAAGGGCATTGAAAAACCTTGGGGCAATGAATGTATAGGTTCGCTGACCAAAAGTAGTATACCTTCTGGGTACTATCATATTCATTCAACATAAATTCATTCAAAATACTTATAAAGAAGTACCTGCTTGAAAGGGGTCCAATGTATGCTGAGTCGCAATTGCTCTCGCTAATAATTTAAGTTGTTTTATTACATTATATATTACTAACTAATATCAAATCTCGTGTATTATTTGTTATGTATATATATGTGTAGGTATGTATATATATATTTATGTATGTGTGTATGTATGTGTATGTTTATATGTATATATTCTTATGTATTATGCAATGCAAATTAAGTTCATAATATCAAAAGTGTCAGCTCGTCGATACAATTAAACAAAAATCAGCATCCCTAGATACGGGTCTCTGACCTAGTTAGGAATGCGGATAAACATTTTCACCATAGGATGTGCTCAATCTCTCCCAACTCAACCATATTATGTAAATGGTGTTTATTACCATATTATATAAAGTTTTTGTAAATTAATAAATAAATAAATAAATAAATATTAATATCATCGGAAAACCTCGTTGATAGGGTATTTTGTGAAAAAATATTTATCTGATTGAACTTAATATATGATAGTGATGTTTTTAAATATAGTTGCCTAGTATCCAACACATTATATTCATTGAAAAGATTTACCGAAGGATATAGATAGGGCTTTCGTATGATATAGTCGATATGATGATATAATGATATAACCGATGGTCTAATGTAGGTATTTTTTTTACTAAACAGATGGAATCGCAGCGGTCGCTATCATTCCGTTCACAATAGCAGAGGCGCTTCGCAGCTCTGTGCAAGATCTGCTTTGCCAATTGCATTATCATTTCATGGAGGTCCAACAACCATGCAGGGGGGTAGAAGTCCAAGAACACCGCAGACTCCTCTGACAGCCTCCACATCGCCGCTGGACCGGATGGAGGATGCAGACTGCTGAGAGGCGCCAGGTTTCATGGAATTTTCAATTTCCGCAAACAATGAAGTAAAATTGGAATGGATCACAATCAACCCGTAAATTAATTAGTCGGACTTGTAGTCTGTGTTTGAAAAATGAAGACCACAGGGGAAAAGGATATTTGTCAAAAAAAGAAACAGTTTTGATATAATCGCATGTAAAGATTTGAAGTCATAATTTGATATCAGTGCCATATAGCTTTTTAATAAAAATCCAAGTGCTGGATATTATGTTTGTTAATAAGTATAGAAAAATATAAAAGTCGAATATTCGTCTAAATGTAGTAAAAAAAACGATCAAAGTCGTTTTTTGCTGAAAAAAGGGGAATGTCACGAAAGAAGAATGTCGTTTCATTTTCAAACCTCTATGTCTTTATGACGCGGCCCGTTTATTTCCTGTCCAAATAGGTCTTCGTCAGTATACGCGTCGGACCTTCAAGTGTTATCATTATTGCAATTCATCCAAAAAATGACAGTCCGACAAAAAAGGAGCGCAATGTGATCAGGGTTACTCTATGTACGTTTTCCGTTTTTTCTTCCACCATAACTTCTAAGCGCTTGAACCGATTTTGAAGTGTGTCGTATTGTTAGAATCGTTATGTCACATTACGTGTCATATGGATGTCACATGATAACCTTAACTGTCCAAATATCAAGTAAGTAGTTTTCTAAATGTCTAAATGCCCACATTTCAATGAATTAATATAAATTCATCGTGTTTTGTGTCAAATGAAAGGTATAAATAAATACATTCCGAAAATATACATGTATCTATATGAGTAAATACGTCAACTACATTAAAAAACCGTAATAAAATTGTTTATAAATACAGTAGTTCACTATTTTTTGTATTGGAAGTCGTGTTTTTAATTTCTTTTAATATATTTACTTGTTTGCCTGTGGTTTTCAAACGTTAATTCAAAGTTCATGCCAATTTATAAGGCTGTTCTTCTTCAAAGTAGTCATGTTTAATAACTGGATGTATCAATATATATGTAGAGCTGATATCGGATGTATAAATATATAGACCGTTTACAGTTATGCAGCGGAAATTCGTGAAAGACCGCTAGACAGCTAGCATCTCAAAGTCGTGCGATTAATATTTACGCTCAAGCTCGCTTACGTTATGATTTAACGCCAGTATGCAACTTATAGTACCTTTTTATGTAGCTAGAAACTGCATCAATGTTACTAGCAAAAAGATGAAAGCATATAGAATTACACTTCAAAAGGAAGTTTTAATATTATTCCATATTTTTTTCGACGATTCAAATCGCGTTAGTGAAGCTGTTGCGTTCAATTCTTTTCTGCGTTTTTAGTATTGCTATTGCGCTGTCTCACAGAAGCGTTGTCCCGCCCTGTCATGGCAATAACTGCATCGGTTCATATATTTATACGTTAGCATCCAATAATGTAGATGTTGGTTCATCAGAAGCTGTAACATAAAACTACAGGGTGAGGCAACATAACTTCTATTTTTTAAATGTGCGCCATTCAGGCTCTAGATATCGTAGCGAAGCGGGAGTAACCTCATTCGACGGGGGTGGTTATAAAGTTTTGGTCCCATCCCGATCAGTCACCGTCAAGCGTTGTAACAGTGAGGAGCGTGCGTTAATTTGGAACGAATGTTCTGTGTGCCTTCCTGAATCGCTTCAATGCAGCGCCGTTGGGCTCTGTCCCGGACCGGAAATCATTAGTTACATGGGTCACCACGTTTAGACAAACCGCGAGTGAGAAAAGACGAAGAACTAGAGTCGCTCGGCCCACCAGATCAAGTGGGAACATTGAGGCAGTGAGAGCTTCAATCTTGCAATCCCCACAGTTCTGCGCGGAAACATGCGTCTGCCCTTGAACTTTCCGATTCTTCAGTGAGGCGAATCTTTCACGATGACTTTCATTGCCATCCTTACAAATTGGCGACTGTGAAGAAACTTCTCGAAAAACGTTTCGTTTTGAGTGGCCAACCCGCTCGGCCGATTTGATGCATTGCGTTTTTTCCTGGGGTTATTTGAAATCTCGCTTTCATGCCAACCGTCCAAGGACCCTACAAGAACAGATGGCCAACATCCAGTCAAAAATGGCCAACATACCTGCTGATATACTGGGAAGAGTCATGACAAACGCAGAAATCGCCTTATTCAGTGTATGGACAATAGGGGCGTCACATTCCTGATGTGATTTTCAAAACTGTGTGAAACAAAACTTTAGACATGTATGTACCTACATAATAAAAAAAACCTGATCCATAAAGTGGGTTTTATTTCGTTTTGAAAAAAGGAAATTATTTTGCCGCATCCTGTATATACAATTAGTGATCTAAAAGTATTGTAATTAAAAAATCGACATGGAGTCTCATTATGCCAACATTCCAAATCTAAATGACTGAAAATATCATTATTATTCTATTATATTACCATCGAGAAATTTTTAAGTCTTCAAATATCATCAACGTTGCTAAATTACCAAAGATTTACGACGCGGGCTTAGACGCCTAGTCATAAAATACTAATATCTTAAAATACTCGCTCAAACATCTGTACATCCACACACGTTAGATTAATATATGTATAAATACTTGGGTTATACTGAAAGTTTCTGGAATCTAATTAATAAAACCAGATATTTCCAGATATTTCCAAATCTAAGACCAGACCAGACTAGACCAGACTTATGATACATCTATTGTTTTTCAAACCATATGCCCTCACAATTTATACATTTTTGCATTCGCTGAATAGTGCAGTAACATAAGAAAAAAGGGGTCAACATCGGAATGAGAGATAATAAGCTGGAAACTCGTATACACTTTCATTTTGGCGTTCTAAAAGTTATCTCAAAAGTCTCATAAAATCTCATGTCGAAAAAATTTATAATACAAACTATTCATTGTAAATGATATTTTAATAATTTAATAAACACACATACACATACACAAAAACATTATACAGGGTATTATTCACCGAGATTTACAGTTGAACTTGCATTACAGTGTGTGTGGCCTCTATCTCAAAAATGGTTGAGCGCATAAAACAATGTTTGGCACAAAATGCGCCGCAAAGTTTATACTCTAAAATTTGTTTCTATATGTTAACATCATTGGAGCTATGAAAACCTATATAACCGTAAAAAACCGATTTTTGTGTCCTTTGACCTTGAATAACTTACGATGCAGCACGAGATTTTAGATACAACTTTTAGAAGATTTTTGATACAACTTTTAGAACGCCAAAATAACGGTGATACGAGTTTCCAGCTTATTATCTCTCATTCCGTGGTAAAACCCTTAATATGACTGAACTAGAAACCGTTGTAAAAAGCAGTTGGACCAGTCTTTCTCAAGGACCTCGACAATGGCTTCGTGGAACGCATTCACCGCCGATTCAGGGCTCGTAAAACGTGTGTCTCTAGGTTTGTGTTTAATGTTAGGAAACAAAAAGAGTCGCAAGGTGCGAGGTCTGGGCTGTATGGTGGATGCATCATCAGTTCTACATTTGAAGCCTTCAAATACGCTTTCTTTAGCGGGATGCGCGGACGCGTTATCGAAGTGAAGGACGATATTGCTTCGCGAACTTTTTCTAAGACTCTGGGCAAGCAAGTGTTGACGTACCACTTTGCAGTCACTATCCTTTAGTCTTCAATCGACACTGTTGTGTAATGTCCTGATTTGCCAAAAAGAAGCAACCATTTTTTTACAGATGCTTCGACTTTCCTCAATTTTTGTTGGTAAATCTTCAAAAGAAAAGACCCATTCTGCTGATTGCCTTTTCTTTCCGGTTCAAAGTAGTACACACGGGTTTCGTCACCTATTACAATATTATAGACAGCCAATGATTGCCCCCAATTAAACTTTTCTATCATTTTACAACACCATTCTACAAGCAGTCCTTTCTCGTCTTTCGTCAAATCATACGGTATCTCTCTAGTATAAAGCTTCCGCACCTTCAGACACACTGTTATGTGAAATCTTTTGCACTTGACTCATTACAGTGCCTAATACAATACGAATTTACTGATATATATGGTTTTGTTAGTCTCAATTAATTAACGTACGGTATCAATATTAGATTCGGTAATTACAGTCGCTGGTCGACCTTCACGTGCATGGTCGTGGAGATGATTACGTCCACTTCTAAACTCATTAAACCACGCATACACAGAGCTACGAGATGGGGCTTCATTTTCAAATACCAATTAAAGTCTCTGGTAAAATAGTTTAACTTACTAAAGCCGCAGCAAATATCGTAAAAATCATAGCGCGAAAATTTTCTCGAGTTTAATTCATTGTAATTCCGACAAACAATTTTCCAAACTACGCCACTAAGAAAAACAAATGACAATCTCGCAAGTCAAAAAGTAACATGTTCCCAGAAAGTTCCATTTTTTAATTTCCGTAATTGGTTTTCTATTTTTTTAAATAATAATTGGCCTGTTCCAGAAACTTTCAGTATACCCCACGTAATATAAACGAGGACTACTTTATAGATTCCACAGAAGTATTGCACAAACATATATAAATAGATGTTTTTACATTTCCATTATCATTAGTTATATGTGTAAATATGAAACATTAGGAATGTCTTTTTTAGAATGGAGACCTTTCAATAGAAATGTATAGAAATTATTACAGAACAATAGAATATTTTTTATTTAGAAAGAAATGTTTAAACTATGTATAAAAGGTAACTGAAAGCAATATCAACAGAACTTAATTGATGTAGTAAATTAGGATGTCTGTATTTCACCACAGTGGTATAGATTTAGAACAATTGTAAATATGACTAAGACTTATGGAATTATGTTACGATAGGATGAAGTTTTGTGTAGTATAAATAAATAAAATTATGACTCGAAACCTTTCTTTTCTAATTCTTCCTCCCGAGATAATTATTTCAATGGGTAATTGCGACACATCCTAATTTAGTAAAATTTTCTGAAACTAGAACACAGAGCTTATGATTCGTGGCATAGTTTGATATTGATGACCGTTGGGCTTTGGGAATTAAAAGGCGTTTGCTAGAAAATCGAATCAATATTATTGCACATATAGCATTAAAGCAGAAGACCGCTTAGTGCAAAGTTTCTCAATCTGGGTTCCATGGGTTAGAGATTCGTGGCATAGTTTGATATTGATGACCGTTGGGCTTTGGGAGTTAAAAGGCGTTGCTAGAAAATCGAATCAATATTATTGCACATATAATATTGCACAGTTTATTATATTATTGCACAGTTTCTCAATCTGGGTTCCATGGGTGTCTCTATAATGCGACTTTTTAAAGTAAAAATATATGCAATTATAAACGGATATGTCAAATAACATTTTATATATGTGTGAGTATTTAACCGGCCTCGATGTATGATATTGATGTATGATACTGATGTATGATACTGATGTATGATACTGATGTGTGATTATCGCTGGATGTGTGTGTTGGAAGTAGCTTGGTCTTCCGTTTTTGATGCTATGTCAAGACCTGGTTTCCAATCTTGAGTCGATTTTCACCTCAGTGGGACAAAGAGCAACTAAACAGAAATATTAATATTTAAACCATTTATTATCTAGAAGATACATTTTATATAGAGACGACTTACCATAGTAGATGGATTTTATACATAAAACTACTAAAGAGGGATTTTATACATAAAATATCGCCGTTTATATACCCAACATTAGGACGTTGAAATGTTCGAAAATGCGTCATAATGTACAGTTCATGGAATAAAAGACGAATAATTTTCTTGCTGATGGCGAAAGACACGATGTCAATTCCTGTGATTTATATTGCTATTGACGTCAAACGAAATTCGTGTGACAACCATTACACGTGTTTGTATTAAAAATTGTTATTGAATTATATTGTTGCTAGGCTCTTACATGTGCTTCCCAGAGTGACTGAAGTCGAGGAGTTGGTTGTTTTTTGCGACCCCCAGTTAAACTTCAAGGAACACATTAGGCAACTATCTACAACTTCTTTCAAGCTTCTAGGGTTTGTGATACGGCAATCCAAACACTTCGATAATATTCGGGTTATGCGCACGTTGTGCAACTCGATTGTTAAAAGTCGCATGGAAACGAATGCTGCTATTTGGAATCCACATGAAGATAATTATACCCTCATACTCGAAAAAGTACAGAAGTGTTTTTCAAGATTTTTGTACTTTAAGTTGTACGGATATTATCCATTGTTGAATACCACAAAATTTATCACAGGCATGATTGGCTATAACTCTCAGATAAGGAATGATGACCATGACCGAATTTTATATAACAACTATACGACTAGGTATATAAAAAACAAAGAAGATAAATTGGACGACTTCCGCCTACGACCCTGGGCTAGTCGCTTCTGAGATATGGCATACTTCCACGGAGGAAACGAAGAACTAATTCCTTGTGTCGCATGATAATGAAAACCACTATTCACACCAAGATGTCTGCTAGGTGTTTACGAGCATACATAATATTTTGATAGACGTCAGATTAAAACAGAGTCATGATTCCTGGTTCTACGAACAGCGGCTTACAAGAACTTCTTGGAGAGACTTTAACGAGGAAATATTAAAAAATAATAACGAGAGATATTAACGCTAAAAATAAATTGTCTATCTTAGAACAGGCGGCCTCCTAGTAAGGTTTTGACTATTTAAAATTGTAAAATGTAAATTAAACATGAATAAATAAAAAAATGACTATATATTTCCGTCAATCCCCCAAACATTAGGCAATTCCTATGAATATTAGTCCATTCTGAATTGGAATAAAAACCCGTAATATAAACGGATTTAGCTGCTTCAAGGAATCGAATAGCCATAGCCAATGGTTTCGTGGAGCTTGGGCCATACGATTCAATGTGTTTTCGGGTCGGTCCAACTCTTGATTCAGCTCCTATTCAGTAGCCTCCTCGTGTGAGGGACTACCCCTGGAAGGACTCTCGCGTCTCAGGCCTCACGCTGGTGGATCGGTTTCCCCTGGCGGTTTGCCCTCCGACTCTACTGGAAGGTTTGTGCACAATGATATCCTGCCAAAACTGGTAGCCAGGGGGTGAGGTGGTCAACTGGGTTACCTTCCTAGTGCCTCGCCGTAAGGCTTTCGACTCTGGCGGGTTCGTGGCTTTGCTGGACGGGAGATTTGTATCGTCCTTAAGTCTTCTACGCTCACCCCACGGGTGACAGAACGATCTATATCGTTAAAACTTCCTGGGGTGACGGGTTCGACCGTTGCAGTCGACCTCCAAACGCTTGAATACCTCATATATTTTTTACCTTTCTAAAAGCGAATATATAGTACTGCACAGTTTTTTAGTGAGACTATGTAAGTGATTCATTTATCAGTTCCCAAGTATACCATCCATCCGTTTGAGTGGAATCAGACGGCTGCAAAGAGAAGCATTTTGCTTTTGATCTGTTTACATTAAGTGACAATTTATTTATTTGTAACCATATCCTAAGTCTGTCTGTAGTTTCTTTTGCTTTGAGCCAGTGTGTCTTTATTTTCATCGCTAAAAAAGAAGGGAAGTGTCATCGGCGAACCAGTACACCCCTACCCCAGCCGAGTCAGATATGTCAGAGCGCCCTATCTGATCTGCTCGTAATTACGAGTAATTACTTTCTATGGAAACGCTTTGGGACCTAATGGGCCCTGTTGGAGTTGGTCACGAAGACCCATATGTTCAGGGTCAGTCAAACTCACGGTTGAACACCCATCCGACGGCGTCCACGTATGAAGTGCGAGCCCGGGTAGAACTCTGGCCTGCAGGACAGTTTCCCCCAGGAGTCAATCTGCTGGCGCTCCTGGACGGTATGCGCACCGTGCAGCGTCAGCCAATCGATTGTGCATTCTGACTGACAGCCTGGAAACGTTAATAATATGTTGAGTTTAGAAAACGAGCGAAACAATATTTTTTATCTAAATGTTTGTATAATTTGAGTGAGTTTAGGATTTATGTTATTTTGTGTAATTGTTACATTTTAATTGTTTATTTCGCGTCTGTATTTTCTACACCCTAAACGGTTTTTTTAAAATAAATGTTATTTGATTTGATTTGATTTATAAAATATCGTTTTACTATGTCACTCGGATGCACTGCATCATATTATCAATGCATACGATATAAGAATACTAATGATTCTGATTGAAAAATTGGCGATTGTGAAGTGGGTAGCGAGATTTGTGATTTAGATTCAAAAATCTGATCCAAACCAAAATGTGAGTGTAGAGGTTGATAATAAATATACCTGTTTTTTTATACGACTGCCAAATAGGAGTGTTAAGTGTTAAGGATTCATCTACATATGTTTTCCGTTTCACTATTCCGCCATAACTTATAAACGCTTGAACCAATTCAGGTGTCTAGTATTGTTAAAATCGTTTTGTCCTTCAGAGTGGTATTGGGTACGTGCCGCGACCTCTTGCTCTCATACGAGTATAAGGAGAAAGCAGCGTCTTTAATATAAATAGCAGTATTAAATCGGCCGCCAGGAATAGAGTCGGTAGGCCTAGTAACAAGGACAAATATTTGGAATATTAATTTAGCAAAATATACGAAATAATTGTTACGAGTATTACCGATATTTATCCGGCCACAAAATACGAGTATTACCGATTTGACCGACCCACAAAATACGCGTATTACCGATTTTTAAATAACGGTTTTTGCTTGTTACGAATTTATTCCAATCTAACATTTTGGAAAATTATAAATCTACGCAATTGTATTAATAATGAAATCCTGAATTTTTATTACACTATAACTTCTAAATGATTGGACCGATTTAGAAGTGTGTGATATTGTTAGACATATATCTTACAGGCAGCCGGATTTATATAACATCACCGTGCGGCGCACCGCGGGGCGTAAGCCAATCGACTGTGCACTCTGACTAACAGTCGGGGGAGTCTGGAAGCAGTACTGTTTCCTATAGAGCGGGGGTGGTTGCGGACCTTACGGCGACTGCTCTTGAAACGACCATCGGCCATCCGATCCTGGGTGAACAGCCGGGCAAAGGACGCTGTGGTCCGCGATAGATTCGGTATACACCGTTTCACCGCTTCGTACGGGAGAGGACCGCGCAAGCGACCTCGAACTCAGAACCAATCGAGAGACCGGAGTAATCTGGTCATAATTGGAAGTAAGGGCGCGAGTGTCGGCCTGCCAGGTAACATCCCTGGCTATCTCGCGGTTAAGGCGTTGGCCTCTTACGGGCTTGTGACGTAGCTAGATGGTGGACTGTTTTTGTCCCAAGTCTTTTACGTTCACTCCAGGGAGATAGAACGACTAATCGTTAAAACTTCCTGAGGTGACGGGCTCACCCGTTGTAGTCGACAACCCAAGATGTATAGTTTTAAGAAATGCGCATTTCTTTAAATAAATAAATAAATAAAATAAAATAAATTGCACCCGCTTTATTGGCCAATATTGTAAAAATGCTCATTCTCCTTTGTCAACCACAGCCACCAAATGTCCATATTAATCCGCCCATCGAATAAAAGGCGGTGATATTCGCCAGGTCTGGCGTACGTAAGCGCGCGGAAAACAAGGGTAAGGGAGTCGCTTTTCCGCAACGGGAAACGGCGGAAGCGGAGCATTTCCGCCTTTGTCTCCGCGGAAGGAGCGGAAGGAGCCTGCGGTCGACGGATCTAACCCCATTGTGCTGCTTCCCCTCCTTTTTAACCTTGTCGAGCGATGTAATTGGCCAATATTTTTACAGATAAAAAGATTGCGCCGTCTTTGTAGTTACTTGTAGGAAGCGAAGAGATCATGATCTTTGTTGGCTTGAATGAATGAATGAATTGTACCACCCCAGCCAGGAGTGCTCCCGAGACAGAAAACCGAATACAATAGGGGCAATGTTGAGGATTGTTCATTGTGCTCTTTTTAAGAATAAGATTATTTAATTGTTTTAATGGTTACATTTTAAGATACAATATGCCTGATTAGGCCGAAGCTGGTAACAAGCTTATGATTTTACTTTCCCTGCGCACAACCGACTAAAAGGGAAAGTGTTATGGACGCGCAAAAAAAAATCGAGATGAAGACGGAAATATTTAATTTGAGCCCCCTTGAGACGATTAAGAACATTTCCAGATTGTAGTCCATCTGTGTGTCTGTATATCTGTGTGTATATCCCTCCACGATAGCGCCCAAACGATTGAGCGTTTAAGCTGAAATTTGACATGCTGGCAACCTTTGGTCATTCAGTATTTCAGTATTCAATGTATTCATTCAGAATATACAATAAAAGCATATTTAATCAATTAAAGTTAGTTATATCATATAGAATTCGTCAGTTGTTTGTAATATATTGATATAAAACTGGCTGTCGACCCGGGAGAAAAAAACATGAGAGTTTTTCGTATGGTTTTCAAGATCTTGGATGGCGTCGCTCCCAATTATCTTACCGGCAGATTTACTGCACTATCGGCTCATGGACGACCTCTGAGATTAAATACAAGCTGCTACTATCTATTCCTAGTCACAGCACTGACTTATTCTCATTCTCTTTCACCGTGCATGGAGCCCGTCTTTGGAGTGCTTTGCCGAAAAATGTGAGAACCGCGCCAAGTTTTAAAAACAGACTCAGAGAGCATTTGAAATCTTCCAGATAAATTTCCTTTCCCCTCCCATTCCCCTCCTTTTTAAACGTTAGCGTCCTAATAGGTGTTAGTTTATTTTGGTATGGCACATCCTGTGCCCACAAAGAGTTAAGTATATATTTCTTTATATCCTCTTTTATTTTATTTGGCATACTCTTTATATAGTTATGGTTTGTAGTTAAGTTATGTAGTCTACCCGCAAATAATGTTCATACAATAGTATAGGTTAGCTCCAAAATATTGCCTGCAGGCAATAAGCTCGCCTTTTTAACACGCTTTTATTAGGTCGACCTGTATGTAACTAACTATGTAATGGAATCTAAGGTAACTAATTTAACCATCTTCCAAGGATCGTAGCGTCATGAAAATTGGCAGCTGTATGTAGTTCTGATGACAATATGGTACTGTCGAACTGATCTGATGATGGAGTCGGAAGATATGAACTGGAACTTCATAATGGAACATCGTATCATAGCTGTGTTTGGACTTGTTAGAAAAGTCTTGAAATGAACTTTGACCACGATTAGGTTTCAAGGTCTGATGATGAAGCCGGAAGATAGGCACTGGCATTCCAAGATGGAATATCGTATCATAGCCGTGTGTATGTGAATATCGTATCATAGCCCAAAAGTGTGTTTTTAGTGTTTTTAAAAAAAAACTATTATTTAATTTAAATGTTGTTAATAAATTATCTTGTTTACCAAATATAATAATATGTCGCCAGGGTTTCCGTCGTTCAGAATGAAACTCGCGATCGATGTTCGAATTGCAGTTGCCGTTTATTTTGCTCAAAATGCCGAGTACAGATTGATTGATTCTCTTACATACTATCGCCTATATACTCGTCGTGATCGCGGTCGCGTCGTCTCCCTTGCGCCTCGCGCCGTCTCTTTCACTCGCGGTCTGCGCTCGTTTGCTGACGTTCCTCGGGCGGCGCTTGAGCTTCAGTTGTGTCGTGTTTCGCGCATTTAGTTTCGCACGTTTATGGCTTCTGGACGCCACTGGTCGACCCATCCCCCGATCTACTTCGAGTAGCCACCGGATGAAAGGCTCTGGACTGGAAAGTCGGCAGAAGTGATTCGTGTTTGCGCGTTAGTTTTTTCGTGTTTTTTGAGTTTACACTGTGTCGCGGCGCTCTCAGTTGTTACCTTCCCCTTCGCCACCAGTCTTCGGACTGCCGTGGTATAAGATAAAAAGCTCTCTGCTGAGAAGTCGCTGCGATGTGGTTTTTCGTTGTTTGTTTTCTTCGTGACGTTTTGCGTGCGAAACACGGCGGATAGATTCGCGACGGTTTGTACTGTTCTCTTCCATTTATTTCGATGTTTGCTTTAGCTTCTCGTTGACGGCTTGTTTGTGATGATAAAATAAACGCCTCGTTGGAGGCACTTAAGACGTGTTTGATTATAGGGCGTTCGGGGTAGGTATTCCTAGTGATGGCATTGCACATCGCCATCCCCTTATTTCCGGTGTTACCATTGCACCTCGGCGATACCATTTCCTGCCGCCTTCGGGTGGAGTCTTCATCCGGTCCTTTCCTTTTATAGTATTTTGAGTAGGTGGGTTTTGTGCATGTTTGTTGCTCCGCGACAAATATTTCATTTTAATGTTTTACTTGTAATATTTAATTCTATTACTTTCCGCTATATATTATTAGGAAATGTTATATTTCAATTTTATTATTTAAGAATAAAGCGTTTTATTATTATTAATAATACTAATCAAACAGAAATATTCATTTGACAGTAGCGTTGACTAAAGTCGGCTTAAAATAAAAAAAACAGAACCTATTTCATGAACATTGATATAGATATAACATTATTAATCATCATAAAAATAGTAATAGTCATCTTAGGCACTCTATACAAAAATAATCACACTATAAATATAATCAAAACAAAATTGAAAAAGCAACAACGTATGTAGATGATCAGGTATAATTTTGTTAGCGTATCTAGACGGTTGATAATTTCATCCCAAAGTGTGTACATTCACTTTAGATGGCAAAAAATAAATATTATATTACATTACATTACATTTACTTCATGTCCAATTGATGTCAAAATATTTGTGTTAGGTAGTAAGTCTCATTACTACTCTAATCTGTACTTAACGTGCTTAGGTTATCAAGAATTTAGCTATTATATTGAAAAAAGATAGTAACTAAGAAACTTTGGAACCTACTAAAAGTTATTCATCATAAAATCTTATTACGACACAAAATAAAGGCTTATTAATTATCATTATACCTTCCTAGGGTGACGGGCTGGCCCGTTGTAGGTGACAGCTTTCCAGTGTTCGGTCGGAAACCAGACACGTGACAATCGTGGCATTGGCTGCTTATCTCCTTCGTAGCGACAATCTATTGGATGGTAATTATGTAATGCTCTAAATGATAATTATCGTAATGGGAGATTTAAATAGGCAGTCTATATTATATTATATTTTCTTTACAATGAAGATGGTAATTACCAGTAGGTAATCTCCCTTTCTAAAGCGTTAATCCGACGAATTACGGTAATTATCCCGTTTTCGCGTCATTCTTCCCCGCCGGATCCAAGAGTGTTCCTGCCCGGTCTTACCTTGGATCCGGTTCCGGATCCGGCAATAAATCTTTATTACTCGCAATAACCCATTTTCGCGATTCGGAAGGTTAAATGGGAGAGCATAACAACTCAGTTTCGACCGGAGAGAGTGAACTGAATTGGGGAAACATTTATTCCGCAAAGACTACTTCTATTTCTGTGATTGCCCAAGTTTGGCGTTCAGTAAAACTATGTCAATTTAGTGGATTTTGCGGGGAAAGCGTCGGTGCGAGATTGGACATCAAGCGCTGGCTGAAATTTAGCTATATCAGCTAGTACCAAGTAAGCAATGACTTTTGCACACGTGAAATTACATCGTTTTTAAATCTAATAATATTGAAGTAGATAAATAATAATAACCTAGGGTATTTCGAATAATCACTGTAATAATTATTGAAAATAAATAAAATATATTTATTGCCTGAATTATTAGTGAATTACATTTATTATTATTTTTCTCCTGTAAGGGATTTAATCTACTGCTACTTATTTAATCCGGTCTCTTTCGATTACTTCATTTCGATTTTTTATTATCGAAAGATTGTTAGTATTCCGTTTTTTTATGATTTCATTTTATTGTAATTAATGTCATTTGATAGATATTGTAATTAATTGGTTATTAAAAAACATAGAATATAATAAAACTGTCAATCTGTTGCGATAACAGGGAATTATGCTAGTTAAATGTCCTGCTTTATCACCATAGATGTAGGACCATAATTTAGGAAATAAATATATATCATTTCATTTCAGTAATATTATAATATTACTATTTTACTAGTTTTTCATTAGTCTGCAAATAATGTTTAAAAATGAAATGATTATTTTATTTTAATTTCATAAAGTAAATTTAAATATACTGAATTTCCTTTAATGCTTAAGTTAAATTATTGCTTTCTGTGTCTTATTATTACATAAAATTATTGAATGATTTATATTTTACGTGATGATTAAATCAAATTTTTATTTTCCATTCTGTGATATTTTTATAATATGTTTCTTTTACTTTTTTCTTTTTAATTAGCCATAAATTATGAAATATATATAATTGTCTTTCCACTGATCAATTCTACGAATCTGTACAGTTGTCATTGTATTCAATTGAAAGGCAATGAACTCTTCTAGCATGATGTCGGCAGAGTGGCATTTGTATTTAGTTGATGCAGTTGATGGCAGTTGTATTCAAAACACTAAAACATTCACAAAAGTTTGGCGTTATCCGATACCTTTTTACGCGTTCCTTCATGTTTTCTATTTAAGAGTATTCTGATAATACAAATAATGTACCTATATTACTATATTATAGCTCTAACTTACACAAAAGGTGTGAACAGATTCGTAGTGTTTTTCTTTAAGCAACCTTTTCCGACAGGAAATTTTCCTGTTCGATGGCTGTAATAAGAAGACGCGGTGACACGAACTAACGCCACTGATACACATTCTTTTCGTCGACTTTATATATAGTGTATATTTATACATTTTACAGCATATATACAATATTTATATACATATTTACTAATACTCAATTTCTATTTAAAAATAAATGAAAAATTAAGAATTCGGAGTGAAATTGTTGTACTTTAATTTTTATTAGATGTAATAATCAAAGTTAAATTGTTGTAGGTACTTTATTTTCTTAATAGATGTAATATTTTTACATTTTGTACATAATCAGTAATTCAACTTTATGGTGTTGAAATGTTGTATTTCTACGTCCACTACGGCTACCTAAATATTATGGTGTTTTAATTAAAATTTAATTGAAACGAATCTGTTTTTTCCTACATATAAGCACCCAATAATTCTCACATAAATAAAAATGAAGAAATGCTGTTCGTTGGTAACCACATATTATGTTGAACATCTAAAAAGATTTGGCAATTATTTTAGGTGTTCATAATAGTGGAAATAATGTCCTAACGGAAAAGAAAATTGGAAATATTGTCTAGAAAATTGGAAAATTCGGGAAAAACTGAAAGCGCTTTTTTTTCGATACACGATTTAAAAGATGGATGTCTGTCTTCTTTTTTGAATAGGAACGACATAATAGGTTGATTTCTTTTTTTAGTTTTGTTCGCTTTGCTCTTGAGATAGAAATATTTCAATGAAATGTATTTAAATGAAAAGAAACTGAAAGATCTTCAGAAAAATCCGGTAAAATGCATTTCAGCCTTATAATAAAATTGTATTTAAAATAAAATTGTATTTTACTTTTTCTTGTTGTTTTGCGATCTATCCAACAAATGTAATTATTTTACTTATATTCCAATTTATTTAATTCGGTTTTGATCTGTGCCAGAATGATGACTACGCCCAAATGCTGCTATACTCCGAAATCCCAAGACACCTAACTTGGAATCATCTTTTAAAAAAACAACGACGGAAACAATGAAACCCAACTTCACGTTACCCACGTGTATTTTCCAACGATGTATTAGGTCATTTTTTAGTCCATCAAAGCAAACACAAGTGTTTCTATTTATATTTGCCATTTATCAAAGTTCGCGGCCCAATATCGTGTCTACATCTACGTACGGCACAAATAGAGAAGTCTGTCAACGTTTGCCATTGCTAGAGAATAACTCTCATTAGGAATACATCATCCGAGATGCTGTGACTGTTAAATGCTTATCAAATACGAAGATAGTTTTCGATAATTACCTCATCATGCTTTTTATAGAAACCGATTGATTTTTGGCATACGATGCATATCAGAATATCAAATCGAGATTTGCAACTGAGCGAGGAAATTCAGAACGGGGCATTGATATTAACTGAGGACAAGTGCTTGATGATATAAAATAAGGTATTAAATCAACTAGGTATGACAGCGCCCAATCGTCCGAGGTACGATGCATTTATAGAAAAGTTGAAACGCGAAAAACCTAGGAGAATCAGTTTAAACGGACGTTCCGATGTTGAATCGGCAGCAAATATATGCAAATGACACTCTCATGAAAGTTGTGAACGATGGAACAGGCAGGATTTTCTTCTTGGACGCTCCCGGTGCAGCTGGAAAAACTTTTTGATCGCATTGATTTAGTTAAAGATTCGCTTGCAGAATAACATTGCACTTGCACTTGATTCATCAGGAATTGCAGTTTCGTTGTTGGCAGGCGGTCGAACAGCTCGTTCAACACTCAAGTTGCCGTCGAAAATCAATGAAACTCGAACTTGCAGCCTTTCGAAGAACTGTGCAACGGCCAAAGTTTTGCGGCAATGTAAATCAATCGTCTGGGATGGGGGGAGGGGTTAGGGAAGGGAGGTTTGGGGGGTTATAGTTTGTATGTGGGATTAAGGGGAAGTATGGAGGGTGAGGGGTTAGTCGTGGGGGGGGGGGGGGGGGTTGTCTGAAAGTCTTGGGGTGACGCAACCGATTTTCTCTTCGTTTACATATTCCAATAGATTTTCACAAATACACAAAAAACTTTATTGAAATTTGGACAGGGCAAAGTCTGTCAGTTCAACTAGTAAACGATAAAATAGACCAGATTTTTGGTGTCGATGTAGTAAGTCATTTTTCTTAAACACAAATATGAAATTTGCTATCGGTAGAATATAGTAAGTCCTCCCAGCAAACATTTAATAATTATTATTGATCTGAAACACTACTTTAATGAGAAGCTCTGTAATTCCACAGTATAAGCAACTCTACTATGATACGGTTACTCACCTCTTTTAATAACAGGTTTAATGACCTTGACATTTTTTCTCTGGACAGGAAGCCTTTTCTTCACGCAGTCGAAGAAAAGCTCAGGAAAGATAATTAATTTAAATTTACTTATTACTCTATTATATACAATGTATTTATGTGTGTATGTATGTCTATATGTATATATATGTCAACAGTATACGTATGTATGGCCATTTATGAACGTATATTACACATAGTGTTATAACAATCCCTCCCTTCCATTTCCATTCCCCTATTGTAATTATACATCTATATTTAGAAATGCTTCTTTTTCCGTTTTTCTTAAAAAAAAGGTTATAAAATTATTATCTTTTAAATGGGTACTTTAAATTATTTGCTAATTTAAAATGTATTAATGGCTATATTAATGTTAATTTATAAAATGTTTTTTTTTATATAAAGAATATGCTGTATACATTTAGTTAATAAAATAAATTAAAATAAATAATGACATTATTTTAATATAACGACACATTATTAATGCTTTTTTAAAAACAGATATGCAAAATTCTCTAAGATATCTCATTTTTTGCATATTTTACGCTGCCAGATAAGTTTACTGTACTTACCTCTAGATATAATTAGACAGATATAATTAATTCGCCACAGAATTTGCAACATGATGATTCATACTGTAGTGAATGAATTATTATTGCAGCTATTACTATAGTCAATAGTGAATAGTCTTTCATTTAACCAAAATTTACCATTTGCAATTTTATTTCACCCTTGCAGCAGAGGTATTTATATGGTATTTCATTTGCTATTATACATTATAGCGGATACTTGGATATACCTACCTAACAATATTTATAGATAAAACAATATTATTAATTTGAACTAACAGTTATCTTTTCATGTTAGAATGTGTATACATACGAGTACATGGCATAGTATTATAATGAGACAGAGAGGTAGATAGGTTTGAACGTTTATATTTCTTGAAAAGCTTCTCAAATCTTTTGAACGTAATTTTCTTGTTATAATTTATTTCAACTAACAGTCTTCTTATGATATTATAATATGTATACATAGCAAAGTATTATAATAAGGAAGAGGCAGGCAGCTTTAAACGTTTATATTATATCGTAAAGTGAAGTATTTTGAACTGAATTTTTTTCGCAATTATTATTTAATCTCTTTTTATAAATATTTATCGGCAAAATTTGTTTATTTTGTTCACGTTACCAATAATTTTTATTGTTTAAATTTCGTGACCGATTAAATTTGAAATACCTTGTGGTAGGTTAAAAAATATATATATATAATGGGTCGCATTGAATTAGCATAATTAAAGTATGTTTCCATTAAAAATTTATGTAGGTATAATTTTATTCTTCGAATGTACAAATTGAATATCCTATACATTTGGCCCGATTGCGTTTCTTTGTGAAATAAAACTAAAATTAGTCCAAGCGAACGAGACAGAGCAATACGTTAGAGCGGAATATGAAACGAACGATCGTCGATAAATACTACCTGCCGAATTTATACTCGGCCGAATAAATTCGAGCATATTTTCTGCGGTGTAAGATTTGACCTTGGCGAGCAGTTTTAATGCGAATAAGTGACAACCGGTCATCTCACACTCCGCTCTAGCGTATTGCCCTTCTCGTTCACACGGACTAATTTCCGATTTTAGTTCATGAAGAAACGCAATCGAGCCCAATGTGTCAATTACAGCTGTTTAAGATACATTAACGACAGCGTAAAATATAAATTTGTTGCAATTTTTTTGAAACGTAATTTATATGGTTATATTTTGCATATTTGCAATTTATTCATCCTGTGCTTTGTTATAAATAGAGTGGCCATAATTAAAATAATCGCTTTGGTTAGTTTTTTCATATCAATTATACAAATGTCTATTTTTTACACGACTGTACAACAAAAAATGAGTGTAATGTGTTCAGAGTTCTAGATATGTTTTCCGTTTCTTTAATCCACTATAACTTCTAAACTCGAACCGATTTAAAAGTGTTCCGTATTTTAAAAATTGTTATGTCATTCTGAGTATCATAGGGTACATTAACTCTCCAAATATTAAGTAAGTAGTTGCAAATGTCCAAATGTCTTAGTGCCAAATGAAAGGTCTGATTAATTACATGCCGGAAATATACATGTATGGATAAATACCACAAATATTTCATAAAGAAATAGTAATAAAAGTAATAATAAATACAATAGTTCACTTATTTTTTTATTTATTTTCTTTTATTCAGGAAAATAACAGTGTATAAAAGTAAGTAGCCAAACAAGATAGATATAAAAATTACACCAGAGACAATTTTCCACTAAATGATATTGGAAGTTGAGACAGGTACGTTGGTATGAATAAGTACAAGTGCAAACAGTAGATAATAAGTAATAAATTTTAAATAATTATTAAATTTTAAATATTAAGTGTTAAATATCGCCCTCTTTAACAAATTTCTGAATCCAATGTTCGATTCAGCGAAGATATCTATTGATGCGTATCGATCATCGTAAACCCTACACACACGGTTTAAGAAAGAGTTTTTACGGTAGTTGTTATTGCAAAGGCTAATGTGAAACAATGAGGACTTTCTGTAACAGCAGTCGTGAGTTTTATACCTTTAAATATATTTACTTGTCAGTCTTAAATAAAGTATGTACTTCAACATGAAAACTATTTTCAAAACAGCGTATCATTGGTGCTATACTCCTCTACAATATCTTAAATTTTACAAAGTATAACATGGCGATATAAAATGCAAATTTTATTGCAGCGTTATAAACTAAAGCAGTTGGCAGAGACAGAAACAGTAAAATAAGACAGAAAGATTTATTTTCATTCGTGTATCTAAACCATATATCCTTTGATATATGACATGTAACTTACATGGGTATACATGTGATATAGAATTGCAACAAAGTTCGCGTTTTGTGAGGCTTTTATTGCCTTGATCGTAAAACGTTGCAACGCTGGCTGGGGATACGTGACAGGACCCGCCTCTGGATCTATTAAATTGGAATTAAGGTGTATTATGAACTTCGAAACTAGAATTCCGGCAAGTTGGAATAATACCATTATCAGTTCAATCCATACGAAAGAGGACCAATCCCAATTTTGCATATTTCCACTCCCTCATAACGTATGGCCTTCTGTTTTGGGGAATGGCACCAAACTCAAAAAGATTTTTTCTCCTCCAGAAAAGAGCGGTACGTAGTTTATATTGAGTCTCTCCAAGAAGTTCTTGTAAGCCGCTGTTCGTAGAATCAGGAATTATGACTCTATTTTCTTCCTACATCTACCAAAATATTATGTACGCTCGTAGACGCCTAGCAGAAGTTCCGATGAATAGTGATTTTCATCATCACGATACGAGGAATAAATCCAATCTCCACATAAACCAAAAGCCACTTAGCAAAGTGCGATACGGTTTTATTCACCGAAATTTGTCCTTCTATAATAAGATTCCAGAGCAAATAAAAAGCCTTGGAGAGGACCAATTTAAAACGATAATTATAAATAATTTGGTAAGAAACCTAATTTATGGTATAAGGGAGTTTGAAAAATCCGAGTTTATTTTCCATGTTGATAATTAGCAAAATTTGTAAAATTTTAATATAACGATATTATGATAGCGGACATTCTAATTCTCATATAATTTAGTATACATCTATTTATGTTTTAAAATTACGAAGGTATATTGCTGGATTGACAATAAAATTATTTTACTTTGATTATTCTACATAGAATTTGCATGTCTATTTTAATATATTATTCTCTCTTACTTTTAATGACATTAGTATATTTTTGTTATTTATAAGTGGGTAATATTGAACATAATATTACAGCCATGACAACTGTCATGATAGTTATGTTTTTATTAATTAAATTTTAAGCATTTAATTTTGTGACGCATCCAAGTTTAGGAATGCCTATCTACTGGAGTAGTTGATTGTATTGTATTGTATTATACGATATGGCTATTTCTATTTCTATGACCTCAGAATGTTACATAGCTATAGGCTGATCAGTCTTTTCTCCCACTATATGACCTTTCCCGAGAATCATCAACAATAGGCTCAAACATAAGCTTGACTCGTATAAGCTAAGAGCACAAGCTAGCTTCCGGTCATGCCTAATTATTCCAATTCCACCTGCGAACATTAAAAAATCTGGTAGACACAATTGGTATAAAACATGATTATACTGACTTTCATTGATTAATAAGGACATTCGACCCCATAGAGGTTAAGGCGATCGGTAAGTCCCTAGCAATTTGCAAAAATTGCCACATCTTGCGTGAGTCTGTATGAGAAGACCGACAAATCAAAACCACATTTAATGTATTCAAAACTTTTACATACTTGTTTAGACATAATATTAAAATTATACTAAATGTTTCTTAAGAGACACCACACAATTTATAATAGTTGTATTATATACTCAAAACTACAGTTTGAGTTATTATGAAATATAATATTAAATAATCCAACAAATATGAACTACGATTCATTATCAGAGGCAATTTGGAATAATAATAATAATATATTATTCAAAAAAATGGTAAAAATATAAAGTTAAATTAATAAAATTGACATTTAATTGTTCATTGATATTATACAATTATCTCTCAATAAGGTAGCCTTTTAATTTCGATTTAAACTGGACTATTTTCCCGTTTATATATACTTTTTCAATTTTAGGCAGTTTATTTTAACAAATCATTCAATAGTAATTTGAATCCCTTTTGAATAATGCCAAATATGGACAGGGTAGTATTAAATTTTGCCTTCTTCTAGTGAAATGAGAGTGAATTTACTTTTGGGTCTTCAAATTTTCTTATATTTTTAATATTAACTTTATGCGTTTAAATATATATAGTTATAGTAGCGTCAGAATACTGAGATTTTCGAAGTGACCACGACATTATTCAGTACAGTTAAGGTTGATCAAAATTATTATGCCTCGATTTTGTAGAGAAAAATTATATTGTCTTAAAACTGCTGTACACTGTGGTCAGAAGAGGGAATCCTGTAACGAGAATTGAATCCTGTAATCGAAATAGGACAAGTATATTGTTTTGGTGTGTTCAACGCTGATGAATTTCCGTATTTGCCGAAACAGGAGCTGAAAAATCTGTCGCTTAGTTCCTCACCGTAAGCATTCCGTCTTAGATTTTCATCTAAAACTAAACCAAGAAAATTATGGCTTTTAATATTGGCTACTGTGTTCGCACCGATTATTAATTTTTTAACTGTTCATAGGCTTTTTTTTTCGACATGATAGCAAGGTAGATACTGTCTTTGATGTGTTAGGACACAGATTATTTTTCTGGAACTAAGTACAGATCAATTCACAGTTTACCGTTTTCACTACATTATCTATTTTGGCATCTGCAAAGCTGGTGGTATCTGCACACAAAATTATATTAGAGTGAGCTACTAAAGATGGCAGATCAATAACATATAAAATGAAAAGGGTTGGTTTCAGGATGCTTTCCTGTGGAACTCCGCTCTTCATTTCACACTCATTGGAAATTGTTCTCTTCAATATGCCACCTGTGCAGTCGTCTAATTGTACAACTTGTTTTCTATTATTAAGATAGCTGCGAACCATTTTAGGCTATTTCCTTGGATTCTATATCTGTTCAGTTTAGATAGCAGTGTTTGATGGTCAACCATATCGAAACGCTTTTGACAGATCGCAAAAAATATACATATTTTAACTTGCTAGAGGAGTACTGCAGCCTTAACAACATTTTCAGTCAATTAAACTGAAATAGAAATAGTAGCAATATTGACAAGAATTATAAAACATTACATTCACCAAAGACTTGGGTCTGTTCCCTGACATTGTAGACATGGTGTCCATGATTAAAGGACTAAAGGAGGAATCCCGAAAAGTTGGATTGAACATGGAAAACCTCAAAGGAGAAGATCCCGTCAAAGCCGTAGCTATTGTGTTTATCTAAACCGCACAATTATTCTGGGTGGAGAAAACTATAAGGCACACAAAGCCTGGGCATAGATTTTGAGGTCTCTCTCTCGAGACTCTCAATAGAACTAAAGACTAAAGTGATCGAGTATTGTGTCAAGCCTGTCTTAACATAAGGATCGGCAACTACGACTTATTCAACAGTTAGTCGAAATCTGAGTAGCCCAAAAAGCAATGGAAAGGATCATGCTCGGAATCAGCTTACTCGACTGAACATCCACTGAATGGATCCGGAGTAAGACATGAATTAAAGATGCGGTGATTAAAATCATTAAAATATATAATAATTTTATTTTGAACTGTAACAAGTGGAATGTTCAAAATAAAAAGTATAATTGAATCAAAAGTTGTAGGAGACAATACACAAAATACGCTAAGTAGTATTTTAGTTACTTTTGTATTCAAGGGGAAAACGCAGACTTACTTAATAATAAAAACAGTGATGATAGACTTTTTTCAGTTTTCTCTAGTGGGAAAAGCAATAGTTATAGTAAAATTGCAATCACTGTATCGTCATCTATCACGTTTATAAACACCTGGTTCAAAATTTCATCTTCGTTAACTACCTGTGCTAATCTGCAAAATCCATTAAACTTGATAGTATATGAATACGACGATCATAGGACTATCATCTTTAGAGGAGAGAGGGTACACTTGGAAACTTTGATTGAAATTAATGCAGCTTTCTTCAAATTGGATTTTCTGAGGAAATCAAGTAATTTGGTTATTAGGTTAACAATATTTATAATTGCGTTGAATCACACTTTTGAAAAAAGTCGTTAAAAATTTTGCTAATTAGGTGTAATTGTTAAATATCGTAAAGTTCACTATTCTCGATAAACAACAAGCTAATATTTCCTGATTTTAAAAAAAGCAAAAGTAAAGTAAAAACAAAACAACATAAATTTAAGAAAAAAAGTTCAAAATAGAGTAATAATAAAATTGCTGGAATTCTCTGTTATGACATAAATTTGTCATATATTCTGCTCGCAGATTTTAAAGACAAAACGATTTCCAAGTGTCTCTTGGTAAAAACAAAGTTTCGGTAGTTTCCTGAAAATATCAGAGTTTATCCAAAACCCAAAATTGTCAATCAAATTATTAAATGATCAATCAATAATATCCTACAAAACCAAAAATTGACAATGAAAATATTAAATGATCAATCAAATATGATCTCTCAAACGATTTCGCGAATTCGCGCATATATAAATACATCAGATCAGTTTAGTCAAATGCTAAAGCTACTGAAAAATATACTTCTAATATTGCTTATATAGCGTATTAGATTGCTCAATCCGTACTATAATATGGCAGCTAGTATTTCAGTGTAAAACGCAACTTGTAGATGGCACTTATATTTCCAAAAAATGTATAAATGTTGTCTTGTTTTCAGTATGGCGACGAACTTCAGATCGCGCTCTAAACATGTCTAAGATTTATCCAATCTCGAAATAAAATAATAATATAATAACGATAGAATGTATAAATCATCTATATATTAATTTGAAACGTGTTTTTTCTTGTAACGGCCATATTAAGAGAACGGCGAGGTGTAAAAATTTGGTTGAGGTGTCTAAAAAACGCTCTCGGTCCTAGATGTGCCATCAAAAGAGAAAAAAATCAACATAAGAGAAGTATAATTTGTTTAAAGCGCTTTTCCTGTAACCGCCAAATTGTGAGAACGGCTAGGTGTACACAATTTGGTTGAGGTATCTAAAAAAAGCTCTCGGATTGTAGATGTCATAAAGCGAGAAAAATAAAAAATGATAGTGTCATCTGAGGTAAGAGAGAGAGAGGGAGGATTGGGGGGGGGGGGAGGGGAAGGAGTAGTTTAAAGGGAGTTGGGGGTTGGGGTTTGGCGGGTGAGAGGGATTGTCTGCTTGCCGGAAAAGTAGGGGTGACACAACCGTTTTTTTTTACTCAATAAAGGTATAAACACATGCCATATCACGTACGCGTTGCTCTTAGATTGTCGCTGTCCGTTTCCTAAGACCTTGGTGACATTCCTGATCGTAGATTAAATGAGCAAGGCATAGCAACGTACTCGAATGAATCCAAAGAGATAATATTTGTACATAAATAAGAAGTATGTTTCAGTTAATTTTTGAAACATTACTGTCAATAAACTGACCGTCGATCTTGACGGGTTTCGGCTTGTAGCTAAAGGCCCCTCTTCACAATGGCCGATGATGGCCAAGTACAAGCACGCACGATTGTGTAGAGAGCGTAATCGTCTGTAAGCGGCCATCATCGCCTGTAATCGTGAGTAATGGGTTAATTGTCGATACATCAAAGGGATGCGTGCCGATGATCGTGCGCGCGTACACACAATCGCCAATTATTCATTTTACCCGACTTAAAAAAAGGAGGAGATTATCAATTCGGTTGTATATTTTATAAATGTTTTTTACCTCAGAAAATTCTGTTTTTACCCGACGAGGGAACTTCTAAACGGTTAACAGCACAGACATGAAATATGCTATATGCATTCAATTACGATAACCCTTTCTAAGTTTCACCATGACATGAGCCCGAGCCCGGCCCCCACCACCGTTATAACGTACGCAATGACGGCAGGGGTATGCGGCCTACCCGCAAAACAACGGATTGACAGCTCTTTCAGTCTACCCTGGACAACGCGGCTGCAACGTCACCGAAACGTCGGGTGCTACAAATTTCACGCGGTAAATTCGTTTATATCCTATTTATAATTCACCATGACATGTCTGCACTTAAAAAAAAAAATTGGTTGTTTTTGTTTTGTTTTATATACGACGACAATGGCTGGGTGGACGAACACAGAAAGTTTTAAATCTATTGAACTTTACCAAAGCCTAGCATTTGGAATAAACATAACTTTTACCAAAACATAAACTTTAGAAAGATAAAATAAATGTAATTTAATAATGATATATCTTTTGTTTGGGTCGCTTATTACAACCAATAATTACCTAAATATGAAATGCTTAATTAGCCGAATGCAGTGGTTGTTTTTAATGTCTTCAATGCACAGACACGACTTTGTTCCAGTTTTATAATAGTAAAAATAGATTTTTTGATTAAATAATAATAATCATAAATACCACCGACCGATTATGTTTCCTGTTTCTGTGATTCTGCCTATTCTGTAATACGAAATTAATTTGTAGCTCGATTACGTTACGATTACTAATAAGTAATGTATATTTATTAATTACGTTTTTATTACATGTTAATGATGCATGGTTCTGCATTACCAATGCTATGGTACGATGGCAGATGAGATACTTTAGGAAGAAATCGAAAAGAAAAAGGAAACTCTCTGGTCGGCTTTTCGATTAAACCACAAGAAAGTCAATGCATTTCGTAAATCTGGCGCTGGGGAAGATGAAATCTTCAAACCAATATGGACCTATTACGATGATTTGGCGATATTGGCGATAATAATTATACGTACTGAGTAAATAGTTAGCAGCAGCCGCTATCGCTTCGACGTCCATCTTCATCGGACGATAGTGAGTAAATGAACAGTCACGAGAGCTAGCCATGATCGCGGCGATGATGGCCACTTTTTTAATCGCCCATCATGGGCTATTGTGAAGAGCAGCCTTAAGATATCAATTTTTATTTTGGTATACAGGTATTAATACGTAATAATTACGCAATTTTACGTTCAGATCGATTAATAGATGGCATCCTGCCTCTCCGTATTATTGCCACTTTACTCCGTATTACTAAAAATGCAATAGATGGCACTAATAATGCAATGATATTATTGTTACCACTTTTTAAATGATTGGGTTTTTATAATAAATGGTCTATTATATAAAACTATTTATTATCAAAGTTATTATAGATGGCCAAATGAATTGTTATCAGTTTCGCCTACAATACTATCAGACAGAGCTACCTGTATTTTGCCAACGCAAAAGGGTTGCTAAAATGTACTATGGATCATTCTAATACCATATATAATCATTGCTACTACATACGATTCACCATTCACGAAGCTGTTACAAGGGATCCACAAGGGCTGTTGCAGCCTATCTTTGCAACAAATTAAGAAATAAAACAACCTGTATACGATTTTATTATACTAACACCAAAAAGTATACACGCAGCCTGACAAAAGTCATCATACATACATAGCAAACCAGCACTACTGCAGTGCCTGAGGAGTGTCTCCAGGGAAGTACTCCGGTGCCATCCATGAAGGTTTTCCTGTCTATGAAACAACGGAATTCCGACACGTATGGCCAGTCAAGCGTTATCGCTAATGGGGTAGGAGAGAAACGGCTGTCAAGGAAAGAGGAAGACAGTAACACACCCAGCAACAGAAGGCGAAGATCCACAAGGGTAACAACAAGTTCAGCATCGGAGCGCAGTACGAAGACCTGGTATCTCATCTGCCATCGTTTTCAGAACTCTACGGCAGACGAGGAGCGAGTTGGACCATGGGCGATTTTACGGGGACGACAAACGTGAGCCCCGCCGCTGTCAAGCTTTCAATAGCGGCGAGCTCGCGATGGCACATAAATTTATGACGGCGGTGGGTGAGCGAGAAAGAAGATCGAGCGGCAAAGGGATGTATGTTACATAACGGTAAATTTATCGAATTTGTTCCACGACACGGGAAATATTGCGACGCCGATCAAAGCGGAATAAATTGAGCTGAAAAGTAAGTAGTTTTAAATATAAGCAGTGCATTACTTTATGCTGCGTACAGTCTTTCGCAACGTAACATGAAATGAAAGAATTTTCCGTACATATTAGTGCAATGTATCATGAAATGTAATACACTTTGTAACAAATGCTCATAGTCTGACGCCTTGCGCGCACGAACTATGCATTTTATGCGCACGCTACGAGCATTTCATGTTGCGCCCGGAGCGATCCGTGATTTGTCGGTTTTTTTTAACACAAACAGACGCGCAGTGTGCTCAAAGCGCTAGTGTGGACGGGTTGTGTTGAGACGCGCGCGAACACGAACTGAACCAGGTATGGACAAAGCTACGGACGAATCGTGGTGGCTACTTTCGCACGCACGCCGGAAACAAATGCGAGTAGGTGCATGTTCGGTTCGAGCACGCGCTGCGTTCACACTGATGAAATGCTGCTTTCACGATACATTGCATATTACCTTTTATCAGTCTGTACGCAGCATAACAACGGATTGCACTCCTCGGACCGATTGACACGCCCGCACATGCTATATTACTATTATACACGGTTTACTTTATTTGCGTAATTAAGGACCAGTACATACACTTTTTATTATCTCGTATTTATTTGGAGCCAACGAAAGGAAGCAGCCGCGAAAGGGCCACAAAATATAAAGGACAGCCGTAAATTTTACGAGGCTTTCCATTCCAATGTGAAAATGTACGTTTACAGCCGTAGGCCAAAATTAATTATTGAACAAAGGTCAAGAAATATTGAATACATTTTTAAATACGCAAAGGACTCTGACAAAGGATAAAAGAGCACAACCGACATTTGCACCAAATTTTAATTAAATCTATGCTTGGAATCAGCAATAAAAAGCACATATGCCTGTATTTTAATTAAGTGTATTTGTATGAGACATTTTCAGACTATAATAAGGAATAAATTAATAGTTAAAAAAAACCACTAAAAACACGCTTTTATAAATGCACGTAAAAACCAAAAATATTTACACTATTTACACTCAATATTTACAAGTCAATATATAATAGGTTTATTATAACCTTGAAACCTGATCATGTTCAAAGTCCATTACGTGACCTTTCTCACAAGTGCAAACACGACTATGATACGATATTCCATCATGGAATGCTAGTTCCTGTCTTCCGGCTTCATCATCAGACCTTGAAACTTAATCCTGGTCAAAGTTAATTACAAAACCTTTCTAACAAGTTCAAACACGGCTATGATACGATATTCCATCATGGAATGCCAGTGCCTATCTTCCGGCTTCATCATCAGACCTTGAAACCTAATCGTGGTCAAAGTTCATTCCAAGATTTTTCTAACAAGTCCAAAAACAGCTATGATACGATGTTCGGTCATGAAGTTCCAGTTCATATCTTCCGACTCCATCATCAGATCAGTTCGACAGTACCATATTACAGCTGCCAATTTTCATGACGCTACGATCCTTGGAAGATGGTTAAATTAGTTACCTTAGATTCCATTACATAGTTACATACAGGTCGACCTAATAAAAGCGTGTTAAAAAGGGCATACATGAAAATGATTTCACATGATTTCTAAAATAAAGGTCCTCTTTTTAAGCACGCTTGGATGCATATTTAATTTTATTTATATACTATCATATTATACATATTTTAATTTACTTATTATATTTAATTTTATGTATATCATATTTTAATATGTAGTAAAAAAGTTTATGATAAATTGTCCACAATAAAAAGTATATTAATAGATGATAAATTCTCCATAGTAAATGAAATTAAATTCAGTGTCCTATATCCTAAAGATATACAAATAATGATATTGTCTTAATTCAGACTGATTAGCAGGATTTTAGATACTGATTGCTTGTATGCACTAATTAAAGTATTGAATATATGAACATTTCCTAGTTGTTTATAATAAAGATCGTAGCAGCGAGTAATAATTCTATTCCTCCTAGATGAAATTGTATTGAAACGGATGAAATTGTATGAAATTGTGTTGGAACAAGTTATAATTTCTAAGTCTAAATCATGGGGAGCATTAACGTTATTTTTAAACACTAAGTGGCTACAATAAAAAACACCATGGAGTATTTTCAAAATATACACAGCATCATTTAAATTACACCTATACACCAGAAGATCCATTTTTAATAGTACAGAAGCCTTATTTGTTTTGTCGCATTAGCGTTTTGTTTTAATGTTTAGGTATAGCGGAAATTTATTCTGAATGTTCTGTAACCTGGCAGTGTGGGGACCAGAACGGTGATGCGATACTTTTTGATATGTCGTCTAGTACGCAGGTATGGTGGAATAAATAAACCAATTATAATTAAAATTGTTACCTAACATTAAATATCAATATTTTTTTCCATAAAAATAAAAAAACAGGCTGGGTCACGCCAAGACCTTCCCGGTAAGTAGACGAACCAACCCCCTCCCCTTCCCCCCGACCACCACCTAAGCTTCCCCTTTCCCTTGCCAACCCTCCGCCCCCTTGTGATATAGAATGTTTCTGATTAAAATCGCGAATGTATTTCTACGATATTTTTGGTCTTTTAGTAGTATACTTTTTCCGTACTATGTTTGTAGTATTTTTCGTGGATTTAAAATTCTATTTTAAGTATAAAAAGTATTTTCTTGAATATGTCAGAATTTCACCAACCAAAATTCACAATATAGTTTCGGCCCAACAAGGCATCTGTGTACCATCTGTGTCAAGTCTTTCTAAGTCCAATATTTCGAGATTAAAGTATGACTATGTGCGCCCCTTGGTAGATCGATTTCAACCACAACTTTCATTCAAACTTTTTCATGGCCATATAACGTAAGATTAGAGATCCTATCGCGTTATACCAACACAAAACAAAAGCGCCACCGCATTTATCAAAAACGCGGAAAAAGAAAAAGTACCATAGGTTAGGTTAGGTGATGACCGAAAAGTGAAAAAACAACCACAGGGTCGGGGAAAGAATTTGGTTTGGCACTAAATTTAGCAAAACGTAGAATAAACCTTCGCAATTTTAAAATAAAACTACAAATTTAAAGTTATAAAACAAAGGTCCTTATTTGCGGTAGTTCCGTCAATCTCCTCTTCAGATTAATAAGACATGTGGTACGTTTTCCAGTTCAAATGGATATCCAGGCGAGAAAAATTTCGGGCACTGTTGGCCGATTCGTGAGAGTTTGTTTAACATTTGGAAATAAAAGGCGACACAGCCAAAACCACGCTGTGACGAAAAGAAAAAACCACCATTACTTTTACAAAACTCGTTTAGCTAATTGAATCCCCAAAAGAATTAAACGCTTACCAAAAAATGAGACCTTGTTCACATAACTTTAAAACGCCGCACTTCTAGTGCACAAAACTTCGCGGATCACTTGGCTTTTAGCGAGTTCTTTGTCGCCCAGCGCTAGTCAGTAAAGCTGCTCGAGCCATTTTGAAACCAATGTTCCCTTCAATGGCCGTGGCTAGGTTGGACAGACCAGAAATGCCTGTCGTTAAACCAACATTAGGAGATTAAAAAAAAAACTGATGACAACTCATGTTCACAATAAAATAGTTATATTGTTGTAATATTTATTACATTTATTAAAAAGGTTCTTTTGAACTTGATTTTTAATTAAATCTCTTTGACATGGCAAGGACACCAGGAGGGTCATTTTTTATTGGGCCGCGCAATACGACTATTTCTAATTGACAGCTAAAATGTCAAAGCTTTTAGCGATTTATTTTTGTTTTGGAGAAATGCTTTATAATTTGGAGCCATGATTATGAAACAACTTAAAAACTGAGTAAGACCAATATAAAAAACACATGTTGCATTGCATGCAATGCATGCAACATGTTTTTGACACATAACATGCCACGCAAATTTTGATTTTTGTTACAACCAAATGATGCCTGCACGCCGAATTTAATCAGTCGGATGAAGAGTTCGGGCGCTATCATAGAGACACACAATCAAAGACACACAGAAGTGAGTTCACAATAGTACTCCAATCGTTGAGTTTAAAGTTTGTAAAAATATGTCTATAATAATACTTATAATATGTAACCAGTTCAAAACTGCCCCCTTTCCCCTACCTATCTATTCGTCGGGGCACGATCATATCGTGAAATTGCTACGTATACAAGGGCTGGAGGGGTTTCGCAAGGAGAGCCCTTGATGAAACCGTAATACCTCTCATGATTAAGCCCCCAATTTGATGGCTATGGATGTAGGTGATGCCTCTGATGTCGCAAAGCATCCGCTTAGAGCGGGTTTACTTTTAATTAACTTCTTTAGTGAAGATACCTTTGAAAGCATATACAGTCGATGTGATAGACGACGAACGACGCACCGGAAATACAGAACTTTTCAGAGATTTAGTGAACGTTATTAATAGATGCTTTATTTATTTATTTGGGCCCATTTTTTCAATCGTCAGATAAACGGTTTAACAAGTATTTGGATACTGTTATTCGTCGAATAACATTGGCCAGTTTTTCAATCATCAAATAACTGTCAAATAGTTATTGGAAGATTTTTCGCTATGTCGCCAGCACCAACTTCAGACAATACACGAAAAATGAGACAGAATGATTGAACCTCTCTATATGCTAGAGCGAGAAGCTCTTAAAAATAATAATTAGACATTTGCTTTTAACATAACCACGATTTGCGCGCTTAGTGTGTTTGTCGTGTGCGTCTTTCGTGAATTTGTGAGTTTGTCGCTTAAAAATAGAAAGTGTATTAATAAAATGAGATAGGTCTTAATATTTGCTGCATAGTAGAATATAAAGGTACTATACCTATACACGAAATATGTACTTAGTAGGGGTATATGTATAAGCATGAACTAACCTTCCTGTATTGTGTTTAATTTGGTCTTCAATCAATGTCAGCACATACTGGACAGTTCTTTTGGTAGTCTGAATCTTCCCTTAAATTCCACATCATCTCATTGTACAAAATTATCTGGTTTGTTTCTTATTACTCTTTGTTTTCTCAGAACCGGATTTAAGTATTTATAAATTTATGATTTTTCTTCAATAGCGATGTCATCTAACATATCGAATTAATCCATTTCCCAACGACAAAGATCACCAGAAATTATTACAACCTAACCTCTCACTGCCAAAATCAGTTTGACGGATCAATTTATTGGATGAATAACTCGTTATCCGACCCTCGGAGCAGCGGATAACTTTATTCAGGCAATAGTATTTTTATTCCTTAGGTAGCTGTTAACTGACTGTCGAAAAATTAAATTTTGTACTATCTAAGGCAGCGGTTCCCAAAGTGTTGGTCGCGACCCACTGGTGGGTCGCGAGCCAATTCCAAGTGGTTCGCGAATATAAGGTATGAACGTAGGGTATAATATGGCAGATAGATGACGAGATAGATTGACGAGTCTAAGTGTATTTAGGATAGGGGAGACCGGGGCTAAAATTAACAGGGGCAAGTTGTAACACATGCCTATATCTCTTCAACGAAGAGAGATAAGAAAACGCGCCATCGTTTAAAATTACCGTTAGCCATCTCGGCCCATTGTGGCGGGGCGGTCTCCCTCCAGTCCTGTCCGCACCTGCGCGGTGAACGGTTGAGTGCTTGGTGCGTCGATTCTCCTACGTAAGTCTAGATTTTCGATGTATTATTTTTGGTTTCCAGTCAATATTTGATGATATAATTCTATTTATTAATGTATGCTGTGTTCATAGTTTATGTGTTTATTTATAATCGATTCTTTTATTAACTAATTTCAATCGCTTTGGATATTATGGGAATAAATATAAAATATCGGCTTTGGGGTAAGTTGTAACAGTCATTTGGGGCAAGTTGAAAAACTGTTACAACTTAACCCCATAGCCCTGAATGTATAGTGGTCTGCTTACACTGTGATTTTGTTGAACATATTTCATCGTTTCGTTATTTCAGGATGAGAAACTATACCAGAAAGACCAGTCGCGGATATTTACCCGTGGAATTTTATAAAGAAGCAGCAAAGATCGTTGAAAATGAAAAGAAATCTATTAGGAGTGTGGCTAAACAGTTTGGTTTATGTCATATTACTCTTACGAGATTTATCAAGAAAAAGAAAACAAATCAAATCGCAACAATCGGATATATAAACCCTTGACAAGTTTTTGATGCTGAGCAGGAAACAGTTCTTGCGAAATATTTGATTAAATGTTAAAATATTTATTTTGGTCTTCTGCCTACAGAAGTTCGAAAGCTCGCGTACGATTGTGCGGTAAAATTTAAAATTAAAAGCATTCCAGAAACTTGGCATGAATTTGGAAGAGCTGGACCAGATTGGTTCACTTCATTTCTGAAAAGAAATCGCGACCTCTCGATCAGAACTCCAGAAGCCGCCAGTCTCAGCCGCGCTAACGTCTTTCAACAGACACTATGTTAAGGAATTCTTTGCAAAGCTAGGAGATATTTTATTGATGCATAATCTACCAGCATCACGAATTTGGAACCTAGATGAGACTGGGGTGACCACCGTCCAGAAATCAAACAAAGTGGTAGCACAGAAATGAGTAAAGCAAGACGGTGCTCTCACCTCAGGGGAGCGAGGTACTTTAGTCACTGTTGAGATGGCTGTGAATGCTGCTGGGAACTCCATTCCGCCAATGTTCGTATTTCCTCGCATTAGATACACAGACTTATTCATTCGAGATGGACCACCTGAATGTATTGGTGCAGGAAATAGCTCGGGGTGGATGACATTAACCGAATTTCTGGTCTTTATGGAGCATTTCATCAAGTTCACAAAACCCACTCTATCTGAACCTGTTCTTTTGCTGCTAGATAACCATGCTTCAAATATAGATATATAGGTTGTAGAAAAGGCGAAAGAAAATGGCATAATTATGCTATCCTTTCCTCCTCACACAACTCATCGTCTCCAACCTCTGGACGTCGGAGTCTATGGGCCTCAAGACGCCTGGATGCGCAACAACCCAGGAATAACCATGAAAATCTATGACATTCCTGGTATCGTGAAGTATTCATGGCCTTTGTCAGCAACGCCGAACAACATTATGAACGGATTTAAAAAAAACTGGCATTTACCCATTCAACGCTAATTTCAAGATAGTGATTTTGATCCGTCTTTTGTGACTGACCGTCCTTTGCTACAGGCTGCGGCTGATCGTCCTTTGCTACAGGCTGCGGCTGATCTTCCTTTGCTACAGACTGAAGAATCAGTTTCGAGCCATCAAGAACCTGAGCCGACACCTGGGCCTTCAAATTCTGGATTTACAAGCATGGACTCCGTCATTTCTTGTATAGCATTTTCACCTA
Source organism: Micropterix aruncella (assembly GCA_944548615.1). Lineage (NCBI taxonomy): Eukaryota > Metazoa > Arthropoda > Insecta > Lepidoptera > Micropterigidae > Micropterix > Micropterix aruncella. The sequence goes on from OX155968.1 coordinate 9,835,345, forward strand.
AAAGCATCAAACCTTTCCCTACGGCATCTTCCAGAAAAACTGTAGGTTCCAGACGAGAAATAAGGAAAACAGCTGTGTTGACGGACACGCCCGAAAAGGATGCATTAGATGCAGAGCAAGCAGGTCGCAACAAAAATAAAGAAACATCGGCGAAGAACAGCAAGACCAGCAAAGGAAAAAGGAAAAAGAAGCGAAAAGGGAAAAGGAGTGGGAAAAGGTAAAAGTTCAATTTCAGCAAGAAGGCAGGTGTTACAGGATGAAGAAGAGAAAAGCAGTGGCAGTGAATGCTGTTGTTTGGTCTGTTGCGAATCTTTCTCTCAGAGCAAGGCCGGGGAGGGCTGGGTCGAGTGCTTGAGCTGTAAGAGCTGGGCGCAAGAATCATGTATCAAAAGTAGTTAAAAGGACAAGTACGTTTGTGGAAATTGTTATTCAGATGAATCTCTAGATTCGGATTAGGTTTTACGGGTCCTTAAATTTTAAGAAAGCGGTAAATATTCAAACGTTCAAACTAGGTTTTTGTTAGTTACTAGAGTAAAAGAATGTTTATTTGTATTAATAAGTCACATGCAGTTATTATGAATAAAAAATATTACTGATATTATTATAAACACATTACTTGTAATTTCTAATTGAGTTGTCTTTAGTAAAAAAAAACGAATGGATAAAATTGTATCGATAGATATGAATTTGAAAACAGATGTTACAACTTGCCCCAGACATGTTACTTCTTACCCCGAAACTGGTGAAATTACAGATATTTGAAAATAATTAGTAACTTTTTATTTTATTATTAAGGTAGCTAGTAACGTAAATAGAATACAATACTAGAATAACCATTAAGTGTTTTTCTGAAAACAGATGAATTTTATCTCTTCTGTTTTAAAAGTTATTATGATTTTAGAGAAAGTTGTAAAGACATGCCCCGGTCTCCCCTAACTACAGACAATATAATTAAATTAAATTAAATAAAATAAAGATAGCACTTGAAAAGAATACAATATACAACTTGCAATCTTGCAACAGCGCGGGAAGATGAAATAGCCACGTGAAGAGACAGCGCCGCGTCTCTAGCTTCGTCTCGCTCGCCCCTGGCGCACGTGCGGCCGGGAGGCAGCGTCCGCGCTTCCCATGGTGGGTCGCGGGGTCAATAAGTTTGGGAGCCCCTGATCTAAGGAATAAGTCCTATCCGACTGTTTATCTGACGATTGAAAAATCGGCCCTCAGTATAATTAGTACACAAACAATACTCTAATAATTCATTGATTATCACTAATATTTTTACATGATTTTTAATTAGAATATGATATATTATGCGTAATCCGCATGATAAATGAATAATTGCCTATGTGCCGTTTATCTCAAGTTCATAAAAAAGTATCAGTATAAAAATAATTATCCTTAAGAATTATTTTAAAAAAAAAGAGATACTTTTACATGGTTTGCCTTTCTGGCTACTTTTCAAGTTTTCGTTAAAAATTGAATTAAAAATATATTTACAACGCTCTCTAAAAATATATATTGCGACACGCAACGTGGGCCCCAATATAATTCGGCTTAAATTTGAAAACATTTAGTGTGGTGTTAGATTAAGCTGTTTTAACTTCGGTGGGCAGTTTTATTGCGGAAAAGTGACAACCGCTCATTTCACATTCCGCTCTGACGTACTGCTCTGTCTCGTTCACATGAATTAATTTCCGATTTTAGTTCAAGAGAAACGCAATCGAGCCCATTGTGTATTGGCTGTTCTTAGGCGGATCTTTAAATTGTTATAAATATGTATATAAACTTTTATAAACCTAAGTAAAGAAAAGGACATAATAAATTGTAAAAAATGTATACACTAATAGTTATTATTAATCCTTATTAGATGTAAAATTCTACATGTACATCAAAGTAAAATAAAATAAAATATTAAAAGAATTTTTAATGTATTATAAGAATTGTTGTTAGGAATTGTTTTCAAGAATTGTTGTTAATACCTCGAGCGCTGACGTTTGAATTGTAGTTTCTCTTAGAGAACGCGAAGAAGAAGATTACATCACAACAAAAATATAGCGTTTCAGGAAAACGACGATTACTCCGAAACTACTATACGAATCGTATAAAGAAGACCTGTTTTATGTTCCTGTTGAAATCATGTTCGTTTTACTTATACCCATACAAAAATAAAAAAATATTTGGTGTTGAAAATCAACATGAATATTGAAGTTTTTGGTTTGGTTTGGTTCAATCGTAGACTAAAAAATGGCGACTGTATGAAAAATAATGAACCAACTAGTTAACGACAGAGAATCTTGTCGTCTTTTCGCACATACCACAGGCCGTATGATTTATGTGAGGTATCAAGGGTAAATAATTGGAAAACATCGGCGCCGATCTCGGCTGGGACAGATGTCCCCTTTGCCGCTCTACGGTAATTTGATTTGTGGGACAATTGTACCGTTTGCCGCTCAAGGGGCTACGAATTAATATTAGGAATTATTGTTAAGAATCGTTAAAGTATTCAATTATACAAATTATGCAATTCTTATAAAGAATTGTTATTTGAATTGTTATTTATAATCATAATTAAAAGAAATCTGTACAAATAGATAGTACTTAAATAATCACAATTGCTAAAAAATAGAGTAAGAGTACCTAAGTATAAATATTACCTAATTATTAAAAAAAATAATTAGTAAAAGAAATATAACAGAGCTTTAAATGAGTACATATAAAATAGAACTATTAAAGTAATCATAAAATATCGAACATAGAGTGGCAGTCCTAAAAAGTAAAATAAATAATAACGCCATAAAAACATAAATAATATAAAATCGATGTTTTTTTTATGATTGCGATTATTTGCGAGTAATCATTTCATAAATTTTCATTCGTTTATGAAAAAGGCACACATTAGAGTCACTACCCAAAATCGTGTCAAATCGCCCTCCAAATCGTACAAGCGACTTATTCGCTCACTGTTGCACACGTTGAGAATCGCTAGGCGCAAGCATTTTGACTCATTTTCGCGTGCCATTGACAGTTGTGCTCCCTGGGGAGTCTATTCGGTGGCTCGATGGCGTTGCCCCGACGATTATCTATTGTCTGCCTCCAGACATAAATAATACATTCGAGATCGATGAGTTTAGACTCCATTATTCCATTCGAGATTATTTGCTCGCTTCAAGTGAAGAGTGCTCTGTGCGATACGAACCACCTCATCGAATATTACCGATATTTTTAGACTGCTTTTGGGATAGACTTAGGATTTTACGATTTTAGAAAGTGTAGTTATTGAGATATTTTGAAGTTGCGAAACCCTTCCTTTTCCTTCCTAGCCTTTTTAATATTTTAAGGAAGCTAGTCCAATGGACGGATTGCATGAACAGAGTAAGGAAAGACCCTGTGGGATGGAAGGAACCGTGGGATGTCGTATGAAGTGATATATAAAGTGTATTATTCTGACGATCGGATTGGGAGACAGATGATACAGAGGTGCCATTGTATTATTAGTTTATACTGATTCATAATTTCTTGAATTTTCATTCGTTTCCCTTCGGCTACGTAATGACCAAATTTGGTTGCACATCAGAACACCGTTGACTACGTAACGATCAATATTGGCGGCTTGCTCCCGAAGCGCACAGTAATATTATTTTCTAATTCAAACGAATCCTAAAATCCATACCAAATATCTCATTATTACCATAGATACATAGACGGCCGCTAGAATAATTTCGCGCGTCATTTTGCGGATATTTCGGGTAAAATTCCATTGTCGAACATCATATTTTTTTCTCTCGAGAAATGATCAAAATTTTTATTGGTTTTATGAGCCGCCGGATGGGTGTTGACCCGTGAGTGTGACCAACCCAAGTCGATATTTTACATAAACCATCAGTCGATATTTTCTTTAAAGCGCCCGTCCACGCTTGTTAACTCGAGAGAGAAATAAAATATTCCTAACAAGCAATTAAAAACACCAGCGATCGGTGCATTGTAAAAGTAATGGCCTAGTTAGCTAATGGCTGGTTGCAATAATAAATCGATTACCATCCACTTTGTTCCGATCGGACTATAAATCGTAGAGTTTTATGCGCTTTCCACAATATTGACAAAAGTTAATTGAATTTTTTATAACTGCTATTTATCGTAATAACGTGATAACATAGATAAATATAAACCTATATCCATATTACCGGCCTTTAGCAAATTTAAAAAAATTTAATATTGAACCGCATTACTAAATTTTTCGAGTCATGTTATTAACAGTAAACAGTTTGGTTTTCGGGCAGGACAATCGACTGTTAATGCTACATCGAAACTACTCCAAGAGTTATTGAATGGGTTGGACGATTCAAAAATAGCTATTGGTCTATTTTGTGACCTATCAAAAGCATTTGACTGCGTTTACCACAATATTCTACTAAATAAGTTAGATCACAGAGACAAAGGGCTAAATCTAATTCAATCATGCCTACAAAATAGGTATCAAACAACAGAAGTAAATGGAACAAGAAGCCAACCAATTCTGGTAACAAAGCGTGTTTACCTCAAGGTTCCATTCTAGGTCGGTCGGGACTTGCCGGGATGTGTGTCATCCGAGAATGATGACATTACACTGTTTGCGGATACATATCTCTTATTTTCTGTGACAAAAATAAGGCATCATTGTTAAATACATAGACGATTGATTAACTTTTGATTTGGTTTAATGCTGATGAATTACGTCTAAACATTGCAAAATCAAAAATAATTAATTTTCGCTTAAAACCTGTTAATGTTGACTATTTAAATGAATTACATGACTATTTGGAAATCGACATCACAGAAGACACATTTTTTAATGTTTAAGAATTTACAGTAAATTACAATAAAATACAAGTGCGCACATCCATCAATAGTAAGTTATGTAGTTCGATATACTCTATTAAAAAAATTAAAAGTGTGGTTTTGCGGCAGCCAAATCAGTATACTTTGCGTATTTTAACTCATTAATGACTTATGGACTACTATTTTGAGGAAATGCCGCATCCAGTAAAAAAATCTTTCTTTTGAAAAATTGCACACTGCGCAGCATGTATCAGGTAACGACCAGGACCTCATGCAAAGAATATTTCAGTAGGGCAAAGATAATGACTTTGTATTCGGCATTCATATACCAGTGTGTAATGTATGCTAGACACCACATCGCAGAAACTGCAATAAATTCGGACATTCACTCGCACCATACCCGCGGTAGCTCCTTTTTGTGCGTACCCCGAATACGACTGGTAAAAGTACTGAAAGGATACTTATACCTTAGCAGTAAATTCTATAATCTACTCCCTACGGCTGTTAAAGTATATTCCTCAGGATAGTCAGTCCGACTCGCATGGTATATTTTTTGTAACGATCCGTGGGAAAAAGTATTATGAAATATGAAAACCAAAACAGTTTTTTTTCTACAGGAGTACCAAAAAAAGAGTGTTATGTGTTTAGGATTCATGTATGCATGTTTTCCGTTTCTTTATTCCATTATAACTTCTAAATGCTGGAACCGATTTTGGAGTGTGCGGTATTTTTAGAATCGTTATGTTATCTCGTGTATCATTGGGTATCTACAGTTCTCAAATATCAAGTAAATAAGTATCTAAAAGGCCAAACGTCAATAAATTAGGATTTAATATAACGTGCTTAGTATAAAATGAATAGTCTGATGGGGTATATTTTGGAAATATATATGTATCTATACGGATAAATACACAAACTACAAATATTTAATATAAAACCTTTTTTATTACTTGAACACTGAGGGCAACCGACTAAAGTGCGTTTCACGTGTTTTCGTGCAAACCATTCTTTACTAAAATATATAAATATAACAGATACGTTTTTTTGTAAGGACAGTCGTGTTTTTTTTTTTCATTATTGATCTTGTTTTTTATATAGGTTGTCATAACCCAACAGTGGTCTGCGTTTGGGGTACATCGAAATGAATATCTATCCTAAGATCGACGCGTACAGATCCATTGTTAGGCTCTTGTTGCGCTATATAAGTTAGTTTGGTATTCAGAGAGCGATGCTATCAGATAAACTTGTGGCAAATATTGTTATTGTGCTTACATAATAAGGTCTGCTGAACCTGATATAAAACCATTAAACTAACCAACTAACTAAGATGATTATCTCGAAATATTTATAACCAGTCATACTAAATAACTGCATTATTTCAAATGACATATTAAACTTTAAATCGACTACCGCTTTATGTATTAACACGCGACACAATTACATTCATATATTGAAGTTATTAGCTTTTGTTGTTATAAGCTGACTGTCCGCCGTTAGTTTGTTACTGTTGGAATGTAGCCGGGTCCATTGTATGTAGCTGTTTCGTGCAGCTGTTTCGTAATACAACATCTTTGTTATCGATCTACAACTCTGTAGATGTATAGAATTTGACACAATAATAGGGAATGCCCTATGCGAAGTACACAGCGACAGAATTGAAAGAAACCAAAGGAAATTCACCCGCATGCTGTCACACAAATTAGCTGGGGAGCCGGCGACAAAAAATTGCCAGAGTTTTGTAAAAGCTAATAATACTTTCAGATCAGACAGTATTTTGACCATAGAATGCCGGGGTACAGTCAGCAGGCCAGACTCCGGGACACTTGGCGCTGTCATACTAGGAAAGGTGTAATTCTAATGAGTACTCCCAAAGTGTTTTGGAAAAGCTGAAAATTCATTGGTAGACAGTGGATGCAATATGACAAATTTTCAGTTTGTTTGTTATTTTTGCAGCTTATTTGAAAGTATCAAATTACTAAACTAAACTTGTAAGATAAACTATAAGAAAAGACGTTCTCAATATATGAATAACTGGATGCTTTTAACATAGACATATTTTAAAATAATAATTTTACCATAACCAGCTTAACTACGCTGAGGGAATTGAGTTTTAACCCCTAGTTTACGAGTATAATGCAATAAATACCTCGGCGAAAGTTAAGGGTATGATCCCTTTAAAGGTTAACTCAGGTTTAGGGCCATCAAATAGTTTCGCGGGTCACTTTGCATGTATATGGATAAGCCCTTGTTAGGATGACATATCGTACCACCTACGTTAAGGTTATTAAACTCATTGTTTGTCGCTTATACCTATTTATAAGTTGAAACTATTTCGACGGTGAAATACAACATTTTCGAGCATTATTCAGGCATTCAAATAAAAGTTACAATTAACTTTTTAAAATGTTATTTTATTTTTAAAATCACGTTTTAGGTGATGTTACTTGACTTGATGTTTCTGTGATGTTAGGTGATGTTATGTGACTTCATTTTGATGTTACTTGATGTTACTTGACATATTTTTTTTGTCCTAAAACTTCCTTCCTATAAAATACTTCATCCTGAACATACAAGATTCCAGGATATTCCTTTAACCCTTTGTCTACGTAACGACCAAATTTGGTTGCACATCAGAACACCGTTGACTACGTAACGACCAATATTGGCGGCTTGCTCCCGGAGTGCACAGTGATATTATTTTCTAATTCGAACGGATCCTAAAATCCATACCAAAAATCTCATTATTACCATAGATACATAGACGGCCGTTAAAACAATTTCGCGCGTCATTTCGCGAATATTTATGCTAAAATTCCATTGTCAAACATCTTTTTTTTTCTTCGAGAAATCGTCAAAATTTTTATTGGTTTTATGAGCTAATATCTAAATAATTTTGTATGCAAATAAGCAAAACGAAATATTACCTTTGATAGAGAATCTAATAAAGATAACGACAATATTTACAATTTCTAAATAGGGTTTCGTCGAAGGGTTAATCTCGGAAATAGAGAGAAATTACTGGGAGTGAAGCGACGATATCGGAAGGCGCTTGACCTAGCCTTCCATAGTTGCACGATACCCGTATGTTGGTTCGAGGCCGAATTAAGTCGATTAGTGATCTCGCGCGTACGATGAAGATAATTTATTCAGTCAATTTTTTACAATTCTTTAGAGATTGAAATGATAATTTAATCCTTTTTTTTTGTTTAAAAATTTACGGTATTCTCGCAATCTTATTTTTTCCTAGATACTATGTATTTCAATTTAGTTTCGAAATAAAATCTGAAACAAAAATTTTATGTTAGACTAAAAAAAAGGAAATTTTATATGTGTACTATTTTTTTTAAAAATATTTCTTGGCTATTGAATAGTTTTCATTATTTATTTTTATTGATTCTTGATTATTCAAGTAAAATTAAGATATATACAATTTATAAATTCTAGTAGACGCAATATTCGTCTTGAAACAGATGCAGGAGAAAAGCCTCGAGCAGCACCGTCCACTTTACCTCTGCTTCATTGATCTTGAGAAGGCTTTCGACCGCGTTCCGCGGGAGGCTCTCTGGGAGGTTCTAAAGCGATCTGGCTGCCCCGCAAAATCTGGACATCATTCGCAATTTTCACGACTCCATGTTGGCTAGGGTGCAGTTCGATGACAGCCTTTCTGAGGGGTTTCCGGTTACATGCGGTGTAAAACAAGGTTGCGTAATGGCCCCTACACTTTTTGGCATCTTCTTTGGAGCCGTTATCTCTCATGCTGCCCAAAACTGTGTCGACCCTATCTCTGTAACAGTACGCAGTGACAAAGGAGTCTTTGACCTGTCAAGGTTCCGCGCAAAGACTAAATCCCGTTAACTTAGAATCCTCGACGCCCTATATGCTGACGACGCCTGCTTCATGGCTGACAGTTCTAGCGCACTCCAGTCGTACCTTAACCATCTTTACGAATCCTGCAATAGATTCGGTTTGACAATCAGCACTTCCAAGACCCAGGTAATGGCTCAGCCTCCGCGAGGAAGCCCACCTGAAGAACCTAACATTTTCCTGGGTAACGGTGTCTTAGAGGTAGTATCTCACTTTCGCTACCTTGGCAGTGAGATTAGGAATGATAACCGTCTGGACACTGAAATCCCAGTACGCATAGCCAGAGCTGCTTCCGCCTTCGGAAAACTAAACCAACGTGTCTGGAAATCGCATGATCTAAAACTGAAAACAAAGCTGGCCGTCTACAAAACGATTGTCCTACCCATATTGTTATATGCCTCCGAAACGTGGTGCCTCTACAGGAAAGAGATTAAGAAATTAGACGTCTTCCACATGAGGTGCCTCTGAAACATCCTGAGGATAACATGGGAAGACCGTGTGTCAAACACAGAAGTGTTACGACGGACGAAAATGCAGGGCATGGAAGCTATGCTTATGAAAGTTCAGCTGAGATGGTGTGGGCATATAGTGCGTATGAAAGACGACCGCCTCCCGAAAGCCGTGTTTTATGCCCAACTCTCAAAAGGCGCGCGCAAAGTCGGCGGACAGCACCTACGCTATAAAGATGTGTTAAAAAGGCACCTAACCGCCAGTGGTATTCCACCTGGGAGCTGGGAGAGGGCTGCTCACAAACGCAGCGAGTGGTGCTCCACGGTGACCACAAAAATTAAAGAGTTTGAGGAAGCCCGGCTTGAAAACCTAGACTCCAACCGCCAACAGCGCAAAACTCGTTCGAAGCCCTATTACACATATACTTACAACGACTGCGGTGAACTCTACTGTAGTCGTTGTAATCGGACCTTTTGGACAAACTGGGATTCACGAGTCACTTCCGCGCGCATATTCGAAGAAGTCCTGTCAACGAAGAGGTAGCCGTCGTCGGATCACGATGAGGAGGACATCTTCATCGGTATTAACAAATAATCTACCAAAATATTTTATGGTCCGATACAGCATGGCGTGAAATAGGAAACTGAAATACTGAAATTTATTATTAGGTATTATTCACTATATTTTAGTGCCAACATTGGAATATTATGTTTCTGCTTCTTCGAAATCTAGCATATTTAATGTTCACAGATTCACTTATTCTTGGAGATATTTACAAGAATAAGTATCTCTATTTACATGAATAGCTATCTCGACTTATAAGAACTTGCAAGAAGACATCTAAAGAAAAATTCATAAAAGAGATTCAATAGGGCCCTGTATCAAAGAGAATTTGGCTTTTACTTTGAATATCCTATCCCAGCAAATTTATTTTGGGCATGGTCGTATTAACAGCTTGGCACAGCGGATATTGTGCCTACTCTTGATGCACATTTGATATTATATGTGATACACAGATATTCGCAGGTGCAAACAGTCCAATTTGTTTGTTTATAACTCCAAGGTTACTAATTGTTCCGTGCAGCTTGGGCCTGATTGCCTGTCTGCATTTCCTTGGTCGGCTCAACATGCGGTTCAGCTCCCATCCGGCAGCTTCCTCGAAGAGGGACAACCTGGAAGTGCCGCCGTGAATGCCAGTGGCTGCAACCTGCAGTCGAATACAGATGAGGTCGGAAGTGCGGATCCGTGAGAATGCCTTAGGCGTAACTGGGCGGTTTGCGCACCGGGCTGTGTCAATCTAGCTTGTGCAATCCGGCGAATAACCAGGGGAGTCTGGAGACATACGTTTCCTAGGAAGCGGAGTTAGCTGTTGACTCGGCGTCAAGTATCCTTCGAAACGATGCTTTGGCTACCAGATCTCGAGTCATCTCGACGGGAAAGGGCACTAATGGGCAAAAGGATCCGTGACCAGATTGACTAGCACCTACCAGTGCCTCGCAGTAAGGCGTTGGACACTTATGGCAAAGTATACGAGACAGTAGCTTCTGTTAGAACAAAAGTGAAATTGAAGCGAATACGTCACAAGTCGTAAGGGCTCAGATATGGCTGCAAGATGTTCGCTACTAGGCCCCAAACGTTCAAAAAAGTCGACAGCTTTACCTGCGCGTAACGCTAACCAAAGACGTAGTGTACCTTTCCTGGTACCTCGCCGTAAGTCGTTGGTCTTTAACGGGCTGTTAGCTAGCTAGACAGTAGATTGTCTTGTCTCTAAGTCATCTACGCCCATCCCACGTCTGAAAGAACATATTGTCATACCAGCCTGGGGTGACGGGTTCGCCTGTTGTAGTCGACGCCGCCCTACTGTATCTAGATTCGAAGTAATGATGTCGATAAGGCGATCCTTCTGCGCCTTGTTCGCCGTTTTGCTGGCAAGTTCTCCATTTTATTTAAAAACAAACGAAAACCTGGCGACGATGAGCGTGTAGAGACGAGACGACGCACCGTGGGTAAAATTCAAAACATATGTCAAAATGCAAAACACTTACTGCTTTGATTTTATTTGAAGCCTGGCAATACTTTCAGCTAACGAGAGAATGTTAATGAAGCTATAAATATGAAATGATTATTCCACCTAATTCATTGTATTTTCACGACTCACAATGAATACATCTACGAACCGTTATTGTCATCAGTTACGCTAATTAGTGAAGTAGTTAGAGATTTTTTTTTTTTGGAAATCCGGTTGTTTACATTAAGTGGTAATAAAATGCAGGTTGAATAGCAGGGTAAGCGTAATATAATTATTAAATAAATAAATAAATATTACCGCAATTTTTTGAGTTATGTAGGCGCTACGTAACACCTTTATTATTATTATTTTTCTAGACTCTTTGTGAAGTTTTAGAGTGTTGTAGTGAAAGTTTCAGTGTTGTTATGTTTGTGTATGTCATAAAAATTATATTGCTATAAAGCCCATTTCATCAGCTGTAAATGCTGTTAAAATTACTGTCGAGTTTTGTCGTATTTCCCTGGAATTTAAGGTCTACGCTTTATGAAGAGCGGCGTAGCAAGGTCTACGAAATGCGCAAGATCAGTCTGCTGTTATTACACAGACTTTTATTTTTGTTTTCTATCAGGATCTTCATATAAAATCGCATTTTCGAGATCCCATATATTTCAAATATGGAAATCTACTACTGGAGAGAACAAACAATATCAAGTATTTTCAAAAAATAATCGAATCTGCAGTTAGAATCTGGAGCAGCTGGAATCTAAGGAAAATCTGGACCTCGAACCTTTATTAAAAAGAATCATAAATCTATACAATAAATAAATACAAACGGAGCTGCCATGGAATTCACCGACCGGAGTCGGGCCCATCATAATACTATTTTTTTTACACTTCTGGGGGGTGAGCAGTGGATTCCGGACTTACGAACCGGCTGTGGTAGGTTTAGGACAGCTGTCTTGCCACATGTGAGCGTTCACCTTACCACCCATTCACTCCCCCTTCGAAGCCATAGAATTTGAGATGCGCAAATCGCAGTTTTAGACATTTTTTCTAAGAAAGAGTTGATTATTTTTCTGGAAAGGCCAAGATCTTTAAAGAGGTGAAATAGAGATTTAGCTGGCAGGCCACGAGCGCCAACTTCCACCGCGTGAAGGTGAACAGTGAATCCGTTCCGGGTTACGGCATTTGCAAGCTCATGGTATTTATTTAATTTGTACTCTTGGTCTTTTGGGATATTTGATTCCCATGGAATAGTTAATTCTACAATAAGAGCCACCTTCCGAGATAGAGAGTAAAGAGTTATATCTGGACGGAGGGCTGTGCATCCGAGACTTTCAGAGAATTTATACTGCTTAGAGACCGAATCAACCTCCAGAATCCAATCTGTAGCTTTCTCGATTATTGAGAAAGGTTTTGTAGTTAAATGTTTTTTGCCTTTAGAGCCATCCCGCACAAACTGTATTGGGGGTTTGGAGGATACTGTCAAACCCTTGTTGGCACGAGCCACTGAGAGACTAATTACCTCGCGAATAACAGCGAGAACTTTGTCATGGCGGTAAGTGTACCGTCCTTGATCTAAGGCCACCTTTCAGCCAGCTAGAATGTGTCTAACTGTGCAAGGGGTATTGCTACAGAGGGGACAAGAACTATCCTCGGCAAAGCTCCAACGAGCGAGGTTACTGGGGTCTGGAAGTGTATGCTGAAAGGCATTCAAATAAAATTTCAGCATCTCTGGCGTCCAGTCATAGAGCATTACCTTCCAGTGCATTGGAGGCGGAATGCAAAAGTCCCCAATTGTTGTCCAATCATTCTGGCATTGAAGGCCAATAGCATGAGCCATACTCTTGCTGTCGTAATCTCCCCGCAAAAGAGACTTCTTGAAGTCCACGTCGCTCGTGGTTGTACTGCCATACCCCAGACCAGTGCCATTATAAATATCATAAAATCACGAATATCAAGATATAAGTCGATTGTCGAGCTTATAACTTAAACAAAGACGTATACATTAAAAACATGCATAATGGTTGGAAGAAACGGAATCTTTCGTATGTGAAGTTTTGGATTCATATTGCCAAACGGAAACTGGATCAAGTGAGAAAAAAAGATGTCGCTCCAGGAAAGACTATGAACAAAGTCCAGAGCATACAAAATGGAGAAGATAAGCTGAGATTTCACAAATAGATGAGTTGTCAGTCAGTACGGGGATTAGTAAATGAGTCTGTGGATTATATTCCAAAAAGGAATCCTTTCCCGGCAGACCAAGTGTTATCATTGATAGTTGAGGCTAAGCTTACCAAACATCAGTACGTTTTATTAAAAGATTTTGTACATAAATAAGGGACTCAAGGGAAATGTCCCCCCTAAATACAATATAATATTAAAGGAAAAATAGAAAACCTATGCAAATCTGGCGGCAGTAAAAATTCAAATGATAGTAACATTGGCCGATTTTTTTTTGCAAATTCTGAAATGGCCGCAGAAATAACAGGCATCGAGAAAGAGCTTATATACCTGTGAGCTGCTATTCTACAGGTAATATCTTCGGGTAACAATATTCTCTATACGTACAGCATATTGTTTAATTCGTTAAAGCCATAGTACCTGGTTATTTGTTTCATATATATTCCTAACTAATAACATTACATTTTACAGGTCATGAAATTGATACAGAAAATATACATAACTTCGGTGTCGAAACGGCAAAAAAACTTGTACCTGCTTATCCGTGGTACTTCCTTCCGCCAAGCATTAACATAATACTCATCCATGGAACAGAAGTTATACGTCGTGCGATACTTCCAATGGTCAACTCTCAGAAGAAGCCACAGAAGCAAAAAATAAGAATATAAGAACATATAGGCCAGCATTTACTAGAGAAACGTCATTTGTACATGCAAATACGAATCTATAAAACAGGCTTCTGCTCAGTTCAGATCCGTACATAACTAGCCTCAGGAAGTTACACGTTCAAAAGAAATTGGTAATGTCTAAGTATGCACTTTATTTGTTGAGCTAAGTACCTAAATCATTAGAGCGTATGTTGAATTAGTATCATTAGTAATGTATTAAGGATGCTGCTACAATTTAGGTAGTTATATGCATCAATTAGCCTAATTGAATTATGTACCTTAAGTAGTTTCATTAATGTGTATTTAAATAACATAGATTTTTTCAATATGTTTATGTAGCTCTGAATATATTTTTATGTACCTAGTGAAACTGGTGTTTTCTATGTTTAAAATTAACTAATAAATCAAAATTAGAGTGTTGTCAAAAACAAATAGCATTGCATCTTGTTAAAATGATTTTTGTCACAACCTCGTATAGGCGTGTGACCACAGTGCGACGGCGGGCGGGCGACTGAGTGTCCGAGCTGTCAAAATTAAAACCCCGCTCCGCTTTATTATGGCCATAGACAAATTGAAAATTTTTAAGTATTAGGACCGGTTCTTAATTTTGATGAAACGGAATACCAACAAAATAACAAAGGTGCGTAAGTTTTTAATTTTTAGTACCAACTAAATTTAAGCCTGTGAAAAATGGAATACGGGGGGCCATTACGGTTAACCCGTCATGTCGACTACATACTTTATTTCAAATGAATAAGTAAATAAAAGGCGAGGTAAGCCGAATCCGGTCTCATGTGATGACCATGGTGATTGTTCTACTGAAGTCTCCTAGAAAATTGCGTGGTCGATTAGTAGTGGGTGCTGGCTATTGGAACTGGAAAAAAATATCTCAAACTTTCGGGTAGTAGTAGTAGTAGTAGATGGAGTGGGGGGCTTGTTTCCAGCCCTTGATGTCACCTAGATCTGTAAGGTCTTTTGTAACTACCCACTGTGTGGTTAGGTCAATTGTCAGCTAGTAGCCCGGTACTTCTTACCAGACTAAGTAGGTCACTGACCTTCAAGTTGGGCAGATCGCTGGGTTCGAGAAAGGCTCGTCCCAGTAAACTGTGTCTTTTGGCGGCGAGCCCTGGACAGCGGCCAACAATATGTATGCTGTCTTCAGGTTCCTCGCCACATATTCGGCAATCCTTGCTCTCAGTCAAGCCAAGGTTGAATAGATGAGCTCTAAGGGTCGTGTGTCCGGTGAGGAGACCGATAGTGGTTCTAAGGTTCTTCTTGCTCATGTCAAGTAGGGCCTTGGTTTTCTTCTGTAGTGGTTGCTCCATCATGGCTTTTGCCTGGCGACATCCCTGACTCTGTTTCCAGGAAGCCCGATGTTCCTGCTCCAAGCAGTCCCTGATGATTTTCTTACCTGTAGCGAAGGGGACCCCTACAGCTGGCTCCACTGGGCAATCCAGTGTGCCCAGTTTTGCCAGTCTATCGGCCTCTTCGTTTCCGGGTATGCCTTGGTGAAAAAAAAAACTTTCGGGTAAATACTAATCGAAACTATCACCCAACTTATATTACATCCGCTCGAGTTCGGAACAGCGCAACGGGAAAGTTTGAAAGATTTGTAAACTGTCTTTTTATTTATTGAATCGATTATTTAATCTCTTTGAGGGATAAAATAAACGATTAGTCGAAAAGAGGGAGGCTATTGCTGCTCCAAAATGTATTACTGTTAATATTGGATATAATTGATGTTGTTAATTTTAAAATGTATTATTGACTTTTAAACGACGTGATTTAAGTTTAAGACTAGTTATTAGTACGTAGTTATTATTTATTCAAAAGTAAATATAAAATCATGAAAGTTACTAGAAAGAACACTACTCCTCCAAAGTGTTTGGGCACCTAATTTTTATTGTACTGATTATATAAAGGTCTATTTTTAAAAATCCTGTTTTAAGCACATTTGAATACTTCCCCGTAGTGCATTTATATCACTCATAAATCAAATTTGTAACTCACTATAAATCACCGTGATATAGGTATCGGACAAAAGTGGAAGTTCAGGTATAAAAGGGTCATTTAACAATTATGAGGAAAATGTATTAATTTTACTCGAAAACGCGATTTTATATGAAGATCCTGATAGAAAACAAAAATAAAAGTCTGTATAATAACAGCAGACTGATCTTGCGCATTTGGTAGACCTTGCTACGCCGCTCTTCATAAAGCGTAGACCTTAAATTCCAGGAAAATACAAACAAACCTCAACAGTAATTTTAACACCATTTACAGCTGATGAAATGGGCTTTACAGTAATATAATTTTTATGACACACACACATACCAACACTCTGAAACTTTCACTGAACACAAACAGTTTAGAAAAATAATAATAAAAAATGTGTTACGTGGCGCCTACATAACTCATAAAATTGCGTTAATATTTATTTTTTCATTAACAATTTATATTACGCTTACCTTGCTGTTCAACCTGCATTTTATTGCCACTTAATGTAAACAACCGGATTTCCAAAAAAAAATTGTCACTAACTACTTCGCTAATTAGCGTAACTGATGACAATAACGGTTCGTAGATGTATTCATTGTGAGTCGTGAAAATACAATAAATTAGGCACAAAATGCCTCCAATTGAGACGAATTAAAGCGAAAAAACTAAAATAAAACACTTTCATCACTTCGGCAAAGGCCGTTTCATAAATGGAAGACGACATAATGAAATAATTCAAAATTTCGAATGTTTCCAACATTTAAAATATGATATTATTAGGCTGCGTTAGTTATCAACGAGCCATTAAATCGAAATATTTAGTGTAATCTTCCAAAGTTTTGAAAAAAAAGTTCATCTAAAATAGTTTATACATAGAAATTTTTAAACCCCGTTTCGCTCCGTTAGGGGTTAAATTTTGAAAAACTTGGTACACCCATTTGCATATTTGTTTATTAGATAATCTTACAAAGTTTCTATTTAAAAGTCCATCTATATCGTTTCTCCATACAAATTTTATAACCCCATTTCATTCCTTTAGGGGTGGAATTTTGAAAAACCACAAAAGACGTATATTTCTAGTTTTTCATTAGAGTAATCCTACAAAGTATCGAAATAAAAAGCACATCTAATATTGTTAATTTATACAAACTTTGGAACCCTGTTTAACCCCTCTAAGGGTTGAATTTTGAAAAAATATAAAACACGTGTTTGCTTACTTATTTATTAGAGTAATCTTACAAAGTTTCGAAATATCAAGTTCATCTAATA
Source organism: Micropterix aruncella (assembly GCA_944548615.1). NCBI lineage: Eukaryota > Metazoa > Arthropoda > Insecta > Lepidoptera > Micropterigidae > Micropterix > Micropterix aruncella. The sequence continues at coordinate 9,852,601 of OX155968.1, forward strand.
TAGCTTATCCATACAAACTTTGAAACCCCGTTTCTTCCCTTTAGGGGTTGAATTTTGAGAAAACATGAAACACCTATTTTCTTATTTGTTTATTAGAGTAATCTTACAAAGTTTCGAATTAAAAAGTACATCTATATCGTTTTTCCATATAAACTTTGAAACCCCTTTTTACCCCTTTAGGGGTTGAATTTCCAAAAATCCTCCCTTATAGAGCGCCTACGTCCTAAAAGGAACCTCTGTGCAAAAGTTCAGCTTTCTAGGTCTAAGAGTTAAGGCTGGGCGTTGATGAGTTAGTCAGTGAATCGAACTTCTCTTTTTATATATGAGATCTCTTTTTATCTTTTTGTTGTTGAAAATTTACATGGTATTTCAATTCCGATGACAATGAATTTTTTAACCGACTTCAAAAAAAGTAGAAGGTTGTCAAATTGGTTGTATCTTTTTTTTTAATGTTTGTTACCTCAGAACTCTGCCGTTTATGAACTGATTTGGAAAATTCTTTTTTTATTTGATATACATATATACTTGCAGATTGGTCCTATTTTTAACAAAATCTTGTTTTGATTATGGGATCGATGAGGAATTGATTCAACAAATATTATCATACGAAATTGAAAATGTTAATTCGATTCCGATTACAATGTATTTAATTTTATAGTAAGCATGACCTGATTATACACCCTGGATTTGTTCCCGACGAAAAGACTCCTCAACGATTAACAGTACAGACATGAAACTTTGTATACTTATTCAGTTATGATAGCCCATTCGAAATTCCATCATGAAGTGGCTGCTGCACCAAGGGTTGGCTTCCAACGAGGGAACTCCTCAACGGTCCACCAACACAGACACAAAAAAATGTATACGCATTCAATTATGATACCCCGTTTTAAGTATTACCATGACATGGCTACTGCACTTATAAGCAATTTTAGAGTCGATTTTTTTTTGTGTATTTATTATAAAACGGGGTATCATAATTGTGTATTTAAAATTTTTGTGTATTTATTATAAAACATCTTTCAAACCTCTTAGTAAGTTCACTGCACATTCCTCATGAATGAGCTGTTCGCGAGCGTGAGTTGAGTTCAAGATGAGAGTAAAGGCTTAATTCATCTTCGTTAAGGCTGGCGCTCGGCATTCTCTCCTTTTGTGGGGGCAAATCATCGCGCGACTAATGTTGCGGAGCCAGAATCGTTTCCGCTCCGCCCCATTTATCATAAGTCTTAATTGAAAACCTCCAGCGGTGCGGAAACCTTCATTCTGCCTCCGACTAATCGCCGACACGCACGTCAAATCGAGATAAATCTAATTCGGTAGTTTCATCTCTTATGACTGTGACCTTCAATGAAAATATATTCGGAATCCTCAGCGTGGCAAGCGGTTCTTTTTCTTTACACAACAGCCCAACAAAAAGGAGTGTAATGTGCTTAGGGTATATGTATGTATGTTTTCCATTTACTTTTTAAACCATTTTTAAACGCTGGATTCGATATATATATATAAATACATATATATATATATATATATATATATATATATATATATATATATATATATATATATATATATATATATATATATATATATATATATATATATATATATATATATATATATATATATATATATATATATATATATATATATATATATATATATATATAATATATATATATATATATATAGTATATATATATATATTATATATATATATATATATATAATATATATATATAATATTATATATATATATATATATATATATATATATATATATATATATATATATATATATATATATATATATATATATATATATATATATATATATATATATATATATATATATATATATATATATATATATATATATATATATATATATATATATATATATATATATATATATATATATATATATATATATATATATATATATATAGAAATATTTGATAGTTTTGTGTATATATTCTTTTTAGAATTGATCAATAAGATGATTATAAAGTAAATAATTATAAAAGCCACTTACATCGTGACGAAGGATTCCCTTGATCGGATTCGGGAATGCTTTAGGTGTTAACGAGAATGATGAATGCCTCTCACTTGCGGAAAGAGGAGTAGGTTTAAGTTGGGCCCATTTTACAACTAGTAACGCTCACCCTTCATCCAATTATCTCAAAAATTAAGCTACAATCCTTCTTTATACGTAAACTCACTCAATTTCCTATTATTTCAAGGGGAAATAACAAGACAAGACGAGCTACTTGACAGATGGAAGAATTTAAAATTTCGAATTTCGTTTTTTATTTTCTAAAGGTGCGATATAAGAAAGCTGCGATCAATATTCAGCTGAAACCTTAAAACTAAAAGCGTGACATGCCCTCATATCAATGAAAGGAAGCAGTCAGCTCTTTCCTATTAGTTGGAAAGATTACCTTTAACCTAAATGGATTATTTACAATGAACGAAACATAAAATATGTAAAAATTCAATATTTTGAAATATTTGATAGTTTTGTGTATATATTCTTTTTAGAATTGATCAATAAGATGATTATAAAGTAAATAATTATAAAAGCCACTTACATCGTGACGAAGGATTCCCTTGATCGGATTCGGGAATGCTTTAGGTGTTAACGAGAATGATGAATGCCCTCTCACTTGCGGAAAGAGGAGTAGGTTAAGTTGGGCCCATTTTACAACTAGTAACGCTCACCCTTCATCCAATTATCTCAAAAATTAAGCTACAATCCTTCTTTATACGTAAACTCACTCAATTTCCTATTATTTCAAGGGAAATAACAAGACAAGACGAGCTACTTGACAGATGGAAGAATTTAAATTTCGAATTTCGTTTTTTATTTTCTAAAGGTGCGATATAAAGAAGCTGCGATCAATATTCAGCTGAAACCTTAAAACTAAAAGCGTGACATGCCCCTCATATCAATGAAAGGAAGCAGTCAGCTCTTTCCTATTAGTTGGAAAGATTACCTTTAACCTAAATGGATTATTTACAATGAACGAAACATAAAATATGTAAAAATTCAATATTTTGAAATATTTGATAGTTTTGTGTATATATTCTTTTTAGAATGATCAATAAGATGATTATAAAGTAAATAATTATAAAAGCCACTTACATCGTGACGAAGGATTCCCTTGATCGGATTCGGGAATGCTTTAGGTGTTAACGAGAATGATGAATGCCTCTCACTTGCGGAAAGAGGAGTAGGTTTAAGTTGGGCCATTTTACAACTAGTAACGCTCACCCTTCATCCAATTATCTCAAAAATTAAGCTACAATCCTTCTTTATACGTAAACTCACTCAATTTCCTATTATTTCAAGGGAAATAACAAGACAAGACGAGCTACTTGACAGATGGAATAATTTAAAATTTCGAATTTCGTTTTTTTTTTATATATATATATATATATATATATATATATATATATATATATATATATATATATATATATATATATATATATTATATATATATATATAATATATATATATATATATATATATATATATATATATATATATATATATATATATATATATATATATATATATATATATATATATATATATATATATATATATATAAGGTATATATAGTATATATATATATATATATATATATATATATATATTATATATATATATATATATAATATATATATATATATATATATATATATATATATATATATATATATAAGGTATATATATATATATATATATATATATATATATATATATATATATATATATATATATATATATATATATATATATATATATATTATATATATATTATATATATATATATATATATATATATATATATATATATATATATATATATATATATATATATATATATATATATATTATATATATAAATTATTATTTTTTCAAATTGAAATTATGTTTATCACTAAATAAATGAAATGATAAAATAATGAAAGGGCACTTATCTGGTCTGTGGTGACCAGGAGTGACTCACGCCTTCTTCTTCTCCTCACTCAGTGTTTGCTGGTGCTTCCTGCTATGGCACTAGAACCCGATCAAAATGGCAGTCTTTCACAGCGGCACACAACAATGCGAGACGAGAATGAATGCTGGAAAATAATAGGCGATTAGTGTTTCTTAAATATTAATGATTGTTATAAAATGTATATCAATATTTCGGCTCAGCCGTCGTCAAGATATGTGACATTTCTGAAATCGAACAATTCGTTGAAAATTTAAATTCAAGGAATCGAACAAAAAGAAATGGATTAATAATATTTTACACGATTTAGTTAAGGTACCGAAACCAACCGTGCAAAACGTTATTTTTAAATGAATGATAAAAATTAAAATAAAAAGCATTTGATGATTATGATAATATGATAAACCTTATTAATTTTGCCTATTGAGACCGGAACCTTTGCAAGCGCCTAAAATATAAATATAAGCCAATTCCCAAGATTTGACGTCCCTTTCTTGTGCATTATCACCAAGGCATTTTATTATTTTAACTTTAAAACATTGATCAAAAGATAAATTATGTGCCCTGGCATGCAAAGATATTGGGAGTTGGCTTTCATTTCCTACACTAGCCCTATGATTATTTAGTCCTAATATTAAGTGGTGTTGTTTGTTTCACCGATATAAAAGGCATCACAAGTCCTGCACAGAAGTTGATATACTATATTTTTTGAAATACAACTGCAATGAAAGGGAACCCTGTAACTATTAGTAGTATTTGGACTGGTAAAAAAAGGACTTAGATCTAACAGAGGACAAGTTTTACAACGTGGACGACCACAAGGTTGAAGACCATAAGTATTATTACCAATAGAGAAATTTTGATTATTTTTTGTTTTGTTTAATATTGATCTAATATTAGGTGGTCTGCGGAAAGATAAAATTGGCGGTGAATCTAAGAGATCCTTAGTGGATGCATCATTAGAAATGATGGGGAATAAATCAGATAATATATCTCGCAGTTTCTCAGCACCAGGAAAATAAGTGGTGCTAAGAAAGATTTTATTATTATTATTATTTTTATTTGAAGTAATTTTAGGTTTTGGTATATATTTTACTTCAGAGTTTAGAATATGTTTATCCAATAGAGGAGCAGGGTATTTTCTTTCAAGAAGAGATTGCTTTAGATTATTGAGATATTTATCTAAATTTTCTTTGTTGTTAACTAAACGGTGTCCGCGAATGGACATTGAATAGGGAATGGATCTCTTGGTGTGAAATGGATGACAGCTATCAAAGTGTAAATACTGTTCTTTATTTGTAGGTTTTATATGAATCGCGGTTTTAATTTTACCTTCGGAAATTGTTAAATCAACATCTAAGAAAGTAATTTGTGATTTAGAAATGGTATGAGTGAAATTCAAAGGGCCAAAATTATTTAGGTCGTCAAGAAAGGTTGTTAGAGTAGTTTGTCCGTGTGGCCAAATCATTACTATGTCGTCAATAAATCTATACCATAATACGGGTTTTAAATTTTGCGTTTGAAGAAAATTTTGCTCGAATAATCCCATGAAAAGGTTGGCATACGACGGTGCCATTCGCGTGCCCATAGCAGTCCCTTTAATTTGAAGATAAAATTCATCTTCAAAGGAGAAAGCATTACACGTTAAGACAAACTCGGCTAATTTGCAAAGAAAATCCGTAGAAGGTATTTGAGGATGAGGTCTCTCATCAAGAAAATAAGAAATGGCTTCCAATCCTAAATTATGAGGAATATTGGTATATAGGGATATGGCGTCAATAGTAACAAATAATAGGTCGTCTGACTTTGGAATTACAGTATTCTTTAAAATATCAATAAAATGATAGCTGTCTTTGATATGAGAATTTAGATTTTTCACAAAAGGTTGTAAAAAATAATCTACAAAAGCCGAAATTCTTTCTGTCGGAGAGTTAAAGCTTGCGACTATTGGTCGTCCAGGATTATTAGGCTTGTGAAATTTAGGTAATAGATAAAAATTTGGAGTTCTGATAGGATCAGGAATTAAAGTTTTAACATCTTCGTCTGATAATTTTTCATTTGATTTATTTTGTTCAATATATTTTTTTATTTTCACTGCAAAATTTTTGTTTGGATCTCTGGATAGTTTTTTATAGAAAGTTTCATCTCTAAGTTGTCTCAAGCCTTCAGTAACATAGTCAGTTTTGTTAAGTATGACAGTAGTGGAACCTTTATCAGCCGGCAAAATGACGATGCTGGTATCCTTGCTAAGACTCTCAAGAGCTGCACGTTCATCTACTGACAAGTTTGATGTTGGCTTGAGGCTATTTAGAAAAGATGGCTGTGTTACTTTGTTTAATAAAATAGTAATAAAATTTTCTACCGGATGATTTTTTGGTAATGGAGGGGGTTCTTTATTAGAGTGTGGACGAAATTGAGATAGTGCATTGTGTAATTTAATATTATTATTGTTATTCTTTTGATTTGAATGCCAAAATTCACGCCATCTTAAATTACGACAAAATTTAACAACATCACTACCAAAACTAAAATGGTTCACATTTTGAGTCGGTGTGAAATTTAGACCTTTAGATAATACTAAATATTCATTGTGGTTAATTACTTTGGATGACAAGTTTTTAACAGCATTTTTTTCTCTAGGAGATGGACCTTGTATATTATTAGGATATGATACTGATGGTGTTATACTGTTATTAATTTGGTTTACTAATGTGGCACGTATTGGTATGGAATCTGATACTAATGGAAATATATTGTTAGTAATTTGGTTTACTGATAGGGTGTGCATCGGAGAGGAAAGAGTACCTTGGTGAACTGCTGGGATAACATTTCGAAGTGAATTTGAATTCCTTGTTTTGTTAACATCGGAATGACTGTAATTTGAAATGGAAACTGGATTCAAAATGTTTCGTGTATTGTTACTTGGGATAATGCAAATTTTCTGAAAGTTCTTTAGTAAATTAAGGAACTTTTTATCGTGTTTTAATCTAATATTTCGTAAATCTGTTACAGAATTGTTAACTATTTTATGAGCTTCTTGAAATAAGAAAGGAGAATGTGTTGTTATCATGTTAACATAAAAACACAGTGAGTTTAAATGTTTATCAACTAAAATTTGATATTCATTTCGCAAAACAGACGTAATTTCCATTGAATACCTTAAACGTATTGCGGTGAAATCATATTGAATTTCTGTACTAATTGCTGCGAAAGGAAATTTTGGTAATAACCCTTTAGGGCAAATGTTGTTTTCTAAACATTTAGAAAGAAATTCAACGTGTCCCGTGAATTTAGCTGTCTTAAGTGAATGGTAATTTATTTGGTTTAACCAATGAGTGTACATAATGGATGTGATTGCAACATAATTAAAATTAGGTAATATTTTAATATTTGATTGTAAATGTGTAAATTATTATTTTTTCAAATTGAAATTATGTTTATCACTAAATAAATGAAATGATAAAATAATGAAAGGGCAATTATCTGGTCTGTGGTGACCAGGAGTGACTCCACGCCTTCTTCTTCTCCTCACTCAGTGTTTGCTGGTGCTTCCTGCTGTGGCACTAGAACCCGATCAAAATGGCAGTCTTTCACAGCGGCACACAACAATGCGAGACGAGAATGAATGCTGGAAAATAATAGGCGATTAGTGTTTCTTAAATATTAATGATTGTTATAAAATGTATATCAATATTTCGGCTCAGCCGTCGTCAAGATATGTGACATTTCTGAAATCGAACAATTCGTTGAAAATTTAAATTCAAGGAATCGAACAAAAAGAAATGGATTAATAATATTTTACACGATTTAGTTAAGGTACCGAAACCAACCGTGCAAAACGTTATTTTAAAATGAATGATAAAAATTAAAATAAAAAGCATTTGATGATTATGATAATATGATAAACCTTATTAATTTTGCCTATTGAGACCGGAACCTTTGCAAGCGCCTAAAATATAAATATAAGCCAATTCCCAAGATTTGACGTCCCTTTCTTGTGCATTATCACCAAGGCATTTTATTATTTTAACTTTAAAACATTGATCAAAAGATAAATTATGTGCCCTGGCATGCAAAGATATTGGGAGTTGGCTTTCATTCCCTACACTAGCCCTATGATTATTTAGTCTAATATTAAGTGGTGTTGTTGTTTCACCGATATAAAAGGCATCACAAGTCCTGCACAGAAGTTGATATACTATATTTTTTGAAATACAACTGCAATGAAAGGGAACCCTGTAACTATTAGTAGTATTTGGACTGGTAAAAAAAGGACTTAGATCTAACAGAGGACAAGTTTTACAACGTGGACGACCACAAGGTTGAAGACCATAAGTATTATTACCAATAGAGAAATTTTGATTATTTTTTGTTTTGTTTAATATTGATCTAATATTAGGTGGTCTGCGGAAAGATAAAATTGGCGGTGAATCTAAGAGATCCTTAGTGGATGCATCATTAGAAATGATGGGGAATAAATCAGATAATATATCTCGCAGTTTCTCAGCACCAGGAAAATAAGTGGTGCTAAGAAAGATTTTATTATTATTATTATTTTTATTTGAAGTAATTTTAGGTTTTGGTATATATTTTACTTCAGAGTTAAGAATATGTTTATCCAATAGAGGAGCAGGGTATTTTCTTTCAAGAAGAGATTGCTTTAGATTATTGAGATATTTATCTAAATTTTCTTTGTTGTTAACTAAACGGTGTCCGCGAATGGACATTGAATAGGGAATGGATCTCTTGGTGTGAAATGGATGACAGCTATCAAAGTGTAAATACTGTTCTTTATTTGTAGGTTTTATATGAATCGCGGTTTTAATTTTACCTTCGGAAATTGTTAAATCAACATCTAAGAAAGTAATTTGTGATTTAGAAATGGTATGAGTGAAATTCAAAGGGCCAAAATTATTTAGGTCGTCAAGAAAGGTTGTTAGAGTAGTTTGTCCGTGTGGCCAAATCATTACTATGTCGTCAATAAATCTATACCATAATACGGGTTTTAAATTTTGCGTTTGAAGAAAATTTTGCTCGAATAATCCCATGAAAATGTTGGCATACGACGGTGCCATTCGCGTGCCCATAGCAGTCCCTTTAATTTGAAGATAAAATTCATCTTCAAAGGAGAAAGCATTACACGTTAAGACAAACTCGGGTAATTTGCAAAGAAAATCCGTAGAAGGTATTTGAGGATGAGGTCTCTCATCAAGAAAATAAGAAATGGCTTCCAATCCTAAATTATGAGGAATATTGGTATATAGGGATATGGCGTCAATAGTAACAAATAATAGGACGTCTGACTTTGGAATTACAGTATTCTTTAAAATATCAATAAAATGATAGCTGTCTTTGATATGAGAATTTAGATTTTTCACAAAAGGTTGTAAAAAATAATCTACAAAAGCCGAAATTCTTTCTGTCGGAGAGTTAAAGCTTGCGACTATTGGTCGTCCAGGATTATTAGGCTTGTGAATTTTAGGTAATAGATAAAAATTTGGAGTTCTGATAGGATCAGGAATTAAAGTTTTAACATCTTCGTCTGATAATTTTTCATTTGATTTATTTTGTTCAATATATTTTTTTATTTTATAACTATTATTATCATAATCATCAAATGCTTTTTATTTTAATTTTTATCATTCATTTTAAAATAACGTTTTGCACGGTTGGTTTCGGTACCTTAACTAAATCGTGTAAAATATTATTAATCCATTTCTTTTTGTTCGATTCCTTGAATTTAAATTTTCAACGAATTGTTCGATTTCAGAAATGTCACATATCTTGACGACGGCTGAGCCGAAATATTGATATACATTTTATAACAATCATTAATATTTAAGAAACACTAATCGCCTATTATTTTCCAGCATTCATTCTCGTCTCGCATTGTTGTGTGCCGCTGTGAAAGACTGCCATTTTGATCGGGTTCTAGTGCCACAGCAGGAAGCACCAGCAAACACTGAGTGAGGAGAAGAAGAAGGCGTGGAGTCACTCCTGGTCACCACAGACCAGATAAGTGCCCTTTCATTATTTTATCATTTCATTTATTTAGTGATAAACATAATTTCAATTTGAAAAAATAATAATTTACACATTTACAATCAAATATATATATATATATATATATATATATATATATATATATATATATATATATATATATATATATATATATATATATATATATATATATATATATATATATATATATATATATATATATATATATATATATATATATATATATATATATATATATATATATATATATATATATATATATATATATATATATATATATATATATATATATATATATATATATATATATATATATATATATATATATATATATATATATATATATATATATATATATATATATATATATATATATATATATATATGTATATATATATATATATATATATATATATATATATATATATATATATATATATATATATATATATATATATATATATATATATATATATATATATATATATATATATATATATATATATATATATATATATATATATATATATATATATATATATATATATATATATATATATATTACCTATAGTATATTGTGACACGTCTTAGAGCCCTAAACTCGCAAATTGGATACGAATGTAATGTAATGATGTTAGGAAGTCATTATCAACAGTTTTTTTCTAAACATCTATATTTCATTCTGAAATTACGCAATTGAGGGGTTGAGTCGTTTGGATAAATAATTTTGAAAGATGGGTGAAGATAGTCTTCTACTTAGACGCTAAATAAAATAATCTGGACAGTGAGTACAATATAATGGGTACAATCCCTCTCATGGGCTTCTTGCCTATTCGGTAAAGGGTACAAATTGTCCATATCCGGGAATACTATACATTTTCCCCTATAGAAATGGCCCTGTATGCAAGATTGATCTATTCTGAGGACATATGCCATTAAAGGATCACAATAGCATCGAGAAATAGCACCCACCCTCACACATCTCTCAACATCCCAAACACCCCCACCACTTTCCGCTTCCTCCCCTTCATACGAGATGTTCATTTCTCAAGTGAGCTGTCTTGGGTAAATAAGCAAAGCGGTAATACAGATGTAACTGTAATAGAACAAGGGATTCTGATATAAAAACTCACATTATTTTTGATAGAGAAAAAACCAATTTTATTGGCCAAAATAATAGCGAGTCAAATTAGCAGGTTAAATATCGCTTCTGGACGTTTCGTTTTTAGAAAAAGATCTCGTTATTTATAATAGGTATATAGAAAAAATATGATAGGTAGTTGAAAAAATAGTTTCAATATTGTTAATAAGAAAATTGTGAAAATATAATTGATATCTTAAACATATATGTATATAAATGAAGAAACTGACGTGGTGACTCACTGACATATCAGCGCACATCCTAAACCACTGTGGCTAGGAACTTGAAATTTTTCACAAGGCTTCCTTTTTTAATGTAGGCTAGCACTAACAATGGGTTTTTAGAAATTCTATCCCTAAGGGTGTGAAAAGGGTGAAATTTGTTATACTGAAAATCGAAACTTCTGAAGCTACTGACATCAAAATGTATATTTAAGTTATTAAAAATGAGAAAAAAGCACTCATACGTTTTTAAACTCAACCCTTTGGGGGATAAAAAAGGGGTGAAATGTTGTATGGAGATAGCCAAACCGTTGGATTATGAAACTCGAAAGTTTGCGTAGGGGTTTATTTGACAGTGCAGGAAAGTATTAAAAAGGTTTTTTTTATTTCAACCCCTACGGTATGAAAGAAAGCGGTGAAATTCTGTAGTACGGAAAATCGAAACAGCTGAAGCTACAGACAATACAAGTTTAAAATGAAAAAATGTTTTATTCACTTTTATTTCAAATCAACCATTTGGGGAGAAATAATGGATAAATTTTGTATAAAGTTACCCAAACCGTTAGATTTTGGAATTTGGCAAGGCTTATTTGATAGTGGCTGGGAAGCACAAAGAAGGGTTCTTTTAAAAGCTCAACACCCACGAAATGAAAATAAGGGGCGAAATTATGAAGTATGGAAAATTGAAACCGCTGAAGCTACAGATATTACAATTTATATTTAAGCTAATCATTACAAGTAAAAAATAATCACATTCACAGTACTTTCAAAATTCACAGTACATGTCTTACATTGCACTAAACTTTATATTTTAATACGATTTATTTATTTGTTCTACAAACTTTATATCACGACATTTTATATTAATATTTATTTCATTCCTAAATCAATATTTTAAATATAATTATAACTTTAATTTCAATTAGGTTATCTATTTTATATTTTATCATATTTATATTTTTCATTTTAAATATTATGTGCACATGAATAAATCTTTGCCATACATAGAGTTTTCCTTGGAACGGGCTATGGCCTAGTTAGGCAGATTCTGCAACTAATACAATTGTAAATTTATGTTTTTGAATGACTAAAATTATTATTATTATTATTATAAAATCAGACCTTTGAAAAGAAATAAGGGATTAATTTTTGTAAAGAGATACCCAAAAAGTTAAATCCTAAAAACTTAAATTTTCCACAGGGCTTTACTTGATAGTCAAAAGAACCAAAAAGTAGGATTTAAAATAAATCGAACACCACAGAATGAAAAAAGGGCTGAAATTATGTATGGAGTATAGAAAACTGAAACCTCTGAAGCTACAGATATAAAAAAATAAATTACGGCTACTCATTGCAAATTATAAATAATGGCATTCACAGTTTTTTTCAAAATCAACCCTTGGGGGTGAAATAAAAATAACATGATGTATGGAGATACCCAAAAAGTGGGATCTTGAATCTCGAAATTTTGTATAGGGCTTTACTTGATAGTGGAGGGAAGCACTAAATAGGGATTAATTGCAACTGGTTGTAAAATTGCAACCGCTGAAGCTACAGCCATCGAGATGTCTATTTAAGCTACTCATTACAAATGAAAAATATTGACATTTATATTCTTTCAAAATCAACTGATATTTCTATAATATTACAGTCAGTTGGTCAATCGCTCGGTCAGTCAGGTAGTTAGTCCCTGAGTGTTAAAGAATGCATTCTACAATTACACGCAGGCAAACTCGCGGGCAACACCTTGCTTTAACTGTTTCGTCAATCTAAGAGAAAACGTGTTAAAAGGAAAAATACATTACCTATTTTTTTCTGTAGATCGAGTTGATAAGGCAAATAAACGTTAATCTACTTAAATTAACAACTGGAATCGAAGATCATCGCCCCGGGAAACAGCTATTAATATTATATAATAAAAAAATAGACAATGGCTAAATGTTGTGAAAATAGAAAATGTTGTGAATTTTATTGAAGAAAGAATAATTGGTTTTTAGCATTTTAGAGGATTATAGTGGACTTTGTGAAAAAATACATATTTCAGTGACTTTGTATGTCTTGCATACAAAGCGTCATAATTATTGGAAGAATTGACCAGTCGCAACAAAATGTAAGAATGTGATGCGATTCAAGACGAAACTATAAGAAGGTTACAAAATCTAACTATTCTTGGAGCAGGTGTTTCTATCCTGCATTTTATCTACATCTTAATCGGCACCGGCTTAGCAACGTTTCATTCACCAAAGCCTGTGTTATTATAAGAAGGTTCCAACGCATATCAAAAGTCTTGGAGAGAACCAATTCCAAATATTCTTATTTAAGGGCTTAGTCAAGAATCCAGTATATAACTTAAGAGATTTGGGTAATGCTGTTTTCATATTCCAAGGGCATCCCAATGTAAAATAATAGAAAATTAAAGACAGTTATAATAACTTTGCCAATGAGCGCAATTTATTGTTATCGACGACGACGATGATTTATAGTATATGATTATCTATTTTCATGATTATTACTTTCTTGCATTGATAATTATTGCTACAGATATTGTGCTCTTTATTTGAACAACAATTTTCATTAATATATTATTTTCTATTAATCAATGGTTTTTAAACCGATTATAAATTACTAAAATGAATTTAGTTATCACGGTAGTTAATATTCCATAATTAATTACATTACCTAGAATTTTAGACGCGATGACGCATCCAAGTATAGGAAAGCTTACCTACTGGGGCAGAACTAAATTGTATAGTATTGTATTGTATTATAATGTACCCCTTAGTTTATCGATGGAGCAAGTCAATCAAAGTCCTGGCTGGATATTACCATTAATTACCATCATAATCATATCCTCGTAGCATTGTAACCATCTAATCATATCTGCTTAACATATCGGGTATATTGATATCATCTGAAATAACTAGCCGACGAACTTGCTAAGACGGGAGCAAAGGGAAAGTTATACGGCCCTGAACCTTGCTGTGGCGTACCAAAAAGCTTTGCAAACCTAATGCTCAAACAAATATGTTTAGAACAATCCGTCAACCACTGGAACAACACGCCAAGGTTGAACCATTCCAAAGCGCTAATTAAGGCTTACGACCGTGAGACGGCCCGTGAGGCCTTGTCGCTAAATAGGAACAATCTACGCATACTGGTGAGGGCGCTCACGGGGCATTGTAACCTGAACAAACACATGTTCAACCTCAAGCTCAGAAACACAAAAATGTGCAGGTTCTACCAAGGAGCAGAGGAAACCCCCCAGCACCTCATATGCGAGTGTGGCCCGCTGATGCGTAATACACCCACTTGGGTGGTCATTACCTCCAACCTGAGGAGGTAAAACAATCTGGCGCCAAAAGCCAGCTGCGGTTCTTAAATGACACAATGCTTAGCGCAGAACTATAGTAGGTGGTGAACACAATAGATCAGCAATGGTCGCAGTGTTACAAGGCTCATAAAGACCTTAGAAAAGCCCCACACAACAAATAAAAAATAATAATCATCTGAAATAATTGCTGGCGAAAGAATATAAAAATTCTCTTCCAGGCACCTATATTTTAAAAATATCAAAATTATTCACATATTTTGATTCAGATTCAAAGACAGAAAGTTTGATTGCCTAAAATTTCTGGCTACTAATGAGAGCATCAAAGTGATAAAACCAACACAAGTTTTTTTCCTTTTCCAATGAAAGTGTATTTTTTTCGTTTCTAATTAAAACTTCGTCCCCTTCTTCGACATTATTAACTCAATTTATTACATCACAAACATAATTACAGCGACTGAAAAGTGGATTAACCGCAATGTAATTAGAATATTTCAGACCTTATCGGTCACTGTCTCTTATATTTCTCGCTCTGAAAGATAATTCCAAGGGTTCATCAAATTTATTTGTAAAAGTTTTTTTCTACGATGAAATTCGGGATGACTTTTTTTCTCTGTAAGGGAAAAAAACTAAATATTGCATTATATATTGTTTGTAAGGTTGCTTGAAGTATAAGTATTCTTATTATATCATATTCATTATTATTCCCTGAAAATGCAGTATATTAAAGTATACATAATCTAAAATTTTAACAAAAAACCGACTCCAAAAATTGTTATAAATGCAGCAGCCATGTCATGGTGAAACTAAGAACGGGCTATTACAATTTAATTCGTATACAAAATTTCGTGTCTGTATGTTGATCGTTGAGGAGATCCCTCCCTGGAAGCCAAACCAGGGTGCCTCAGTCCTGTCTTGGTGAAACGTAGAACGGGCTGTCGTCATTGAATGCATACACAAAATTTCGTGTCTGTGCTGTTGACCATTAAGGAGTCTCCTTGTCGGGAGCCAATGCTGGGTGTAGAATTAGGTCATCCTTACCAAAAAAAAATGTATTGTCATCGGAACTGAACCAGCGTGTATATTTTCAATTTCATGTGATAATATTTAAGGAGTTCCTTTAATTCTTCATTGATCCTATTATGAGAACAGGATTTTTTTATGAAATGGGATTAATCTGTAAGTATATCTTTTCAAATTAAAATAGATTTTTCCAAATCGGTTCATAAATTACAGAGTTCTAAGGTAACAAAAAAAAAAGATGTAACCGAATTGATAACCTCCTCCTTTTTTGAAGTCTGTTAATAAACTGAGAATTTATAGAATTTAAATCATATTGCGTCGCCAATGTAGCACGCTACAAACGCTACTCTATTTACGCGACTTCCCAACAAAAAAAGGGTGTAATGTCTTTAGGGTTCATCTATGTATGTTTTCCGTTTCTTTATTCCACCATAACTTCTAAACGCTGGAACCGATTTAGAAGTGTGTCGTATCGTTATGTCATCCCGAGTGTCATAGGATACGTGCCGCGACCCATTGCTCTCAAATAATCGCTATGTCCCCAGTGCCGCGACCCATTGCTCTCAATAATCGCCCGTCCTCAATATAAATCGCTATGTTACGTACGCGTTGGAATTAAAGACAGTCATCATTTGAATAAACCCGGTAGGTCGAGTACAAACAGAAGTATTTGGAATATTCCACAAGAAAGATGGAAACAAAGGTGTTTAAAAGATTTATATTAAACAAAAGCTACAATCAACACATGCTTTCTATAAGCTGGGTGATTTTTTTGAGCATACCAATTCCTTCAAATGGGAATAACATTAATATGTAACTTTCAGGGACCTCATTTTAGTTCTTATCGTTTAATAATAATATTATGAATTTAATATATAATATGTAGACTACAATGTGTAATGTAACATACCTGATCATATACATACGTTGTTTTTTCCAATTTTGTTTTGATACTACCTATTGTGTGATTATTTTTTGTATAAAGTGCTTGATGACTATTAATATTCTTTTAATAATTATCTATTTTATATGTATACACATGTACATGGATTCAGCTCTATTTTTTTTAAATTTTATTTGTCTGCCTTGTAAAGCCGACTTTAGTCAACGTTATTGTCGAATTAATATTTATGCTTTAATCGTTTTATATCTACATTTAAACTGACGAATTCTAATATGCGATAATTAGCTATTCATGTTTGTATTGTATATTTTGAATAAATAAATTGAATACTGAATACTGAATACTGAATTAATTTAGCAAAATAAATTATACAAAGTGTTTTATTATTACTCTCCACAAAATATTTAACTGATTTAGAAGTGTGTGGTATTGTTAGAATCGTTTTGTAAGCCCGAAAGTCATTAAGATGCTTATATGTCAAATTAGAATTATCTAAATGACCAAATGTAAATAAATTGGGATAAATATAATAGCGATATATTATATTTATCCCAATTTAAATATAATAACAATAGCGCGCGATCGTTTCAAGATACCTGCGGCAAGATACCGCTGTACGAACATCACTCATTTACAAAAGGTGCTTTTCAGCGCGAATATTTTTTACTAATAATTCTAAATTCTTCTAATTCTAAATTTCACTAAAGTTCACTTTTTGTAATGGCAGTCATGGTTTTTTTTACAAGCTTTTATTTACCTTACATTGTTATCCATTATTTACCACACAGGAAAAGATGGGATCCAGGCAAAGATAATCAAACAATCTGCAGAAACATTATCCGAGCCCCTTGCTCATCTAATAAACCTCAGTTTCTTGACTGGTATATTTCCAACATGGCTGAAAAAAGCGATAATAAAACCAATATTTAAAAGTGGTAAAAAAGAAGATATAGGAAATTATCGCCCTATCTCCCTCCTCAGTGTGGTTTCTAAAGTGTATGAAAAAATATTCAAACATAGACTAACACAATATCTAGAGACACAGAAGCTGCTATCTAATAATCAGTATGGCTTTAGACAGGGTCGGGGAACCAGTGAGGCCATCAATGCTGTCATACAATATATAGTGGAAAACATAGACAAAGGAAAAAAGGTAATTGCCACTTTCCTTGACCTGTCAAAGGCTTTTGACACAGTTTCCCATGTAATCCTCGAAAAAAAACTAACGGACTACGGAATCGATGGGGTGGCCTTAAAATGGGTTCGGAGTTACCTAGACGGGAGGACTCAGAGCACAGTAATTGGTCGACAAATAAGCGAAGCGACTAACGTGTCATTCGGTGTCCCTCAAGGTAGTGTTTTGGGTCCAATTCTCTTTTTAATCTACATCAACGAATTGTGCGAATTACCTGTTAATGGTAGAATTGTATCCTTCGCGGACGACACTGTCCTTCTTACTGCGACTAATAATTGGAATGATACATTCTTCAAAGCTCAAAGTGACTTGGAACTGGCTAAAACTTGGATCGACAACCATATTTTAACGCTAAATGCTGCGAAATCAAAATTTATCACTTTCAGCTTGCGGGGAAATCCCAGCCAGGTTCTCAACCAAACACTTGCCATTCATACCGACAAATGCTTGGATAAGAATAGATGTGTATGTACTAAATTAAGCAAATCTGCAACAGTCTCCTAATTAGGCATAACGGTAGATGAGAAGCTATGTTGTTAAAATCAGATTGCAAATTTGAGTTCGAGAATTAGAAAGCTGGTTTATGTATTTCTTCGGCTGCGCAACATTCTGTCCAAAACAACCATAAGAATGGTATACATGGCCTTGTGTCAGAGTATTTTGTCCTACGGAGTCGCGGCATGGGGCGCTACTACTAATGATAATCTGGATAGATTGACAAAAGCGCAGAAATTATTATTGAGAGTAATTCACAGGAAAAACCGACGTCATCCATCTGCCTTGTTATTTTCCCAATCCCATGTGCTATCAGCTAAACAGTTATTCATTAAGCAAGCGCTTCTTGCATTCTACAAATCTAGAGATGACCACGCCCGAACTCTAAACAATCTGAACACAAGAATGTCCGCGAGTATCAATTATATAATTCCGTCAGTCAGGACAACATTTGCCCAGAGACATATATTCTACATAGCCCCAAAATTATATAATTCCCTTAGTGAAGACATGAAAAATTATCCTAACATAAAAATATTTAAAGCAAACCTTAATAGATGGCTACTTAACAAGGGATATGTAAAATCTGATCAACTTCTTTGCAACGCACGACAATTTATTTAGTATCACTTATCTATTTTTCTTAATTAAATTTTATTAAATTACAACTATAAATGTATATATTTATTACATAGCTATATTTTTTATAAAATTGGTATATTTATGTATATATACAGGTGGTGGGTCCAAATAATTTATTTAAAAAAAAAAACACTTCATTTCTTAAAATTGCATAAAAATATGCACATCTAGAGACGGGCCAAATTATCGCCTAGTTAGATGTGCTATTGGCAGTAAAGGTCATGTAAGATGTGTTAAACCTCCCTATATTAATTATTAAATAATTTATATAATTATTATAAGATTACATGACCTATGAATGAACTGTATACCTAATCCTATGTACCTAAATAAATAAAAAAATAAATAAATTGTATGTTAGTTAGTAGATATGTATGATTGTTTTGGTCAAATCTTGCAAGCTGAAATAGAACTACTTAATCTTATTCTATATAGTTGACATTTTATATGTTGGTTTACACGTTGGCTGTTAACAATGCATTTTTGTGGTTAGCATGACCTGATTTTACAACCAGGCGTAGGAAGACCACAACTACGTTTTCTGGACGACATCGGAAAAGCAGCAGGGACCAACTGGCCGAGGGCAGCAGCTGCTGACAGACAGACATAGAAGAAGAAGGAAGAGGCCTACGTCCAGGAGTGAACCAAACTAGGCTGAGGAAGAAGAAGAAGTGGAAGATTTTACAACTAGGATCGGCTCCCGACGAGGCTACTCTTCCACGGTAAACAGCAGAGACACACAATTTCGTATACGCATTTAATTATGATAGCCTGTTCTAAATTTCACTATGACATGGCTGCTGCAGCCAGGGTTGGCTACCGACGAGGGGACTCTTCAATTATGATAGTCCTTTCTTAGTTTCACCGCGATAGGGCTGCTGAACCCAGGGTTAACTTCCAACGAGGGGGACTCCTCAACGGTCCACAGCACAGAAACGAAATTTTGTATGCGCATTCAATTATGATAGCTTGTTCTAAAACTCGTTCTAAAGTACTAAATTTTGTATACGCGTCCAATTATGAGAGCCCGTACTAAATTTTGTATACGCATGACAGGGCTGCTGCACCCAGGGTTGACTTCCAACGAGGACTCCTTAACGTTTAACAGCATAGAAGCGAAATTTTGTATACGCATTCAATTATGATTAATTTTTTGCTGCTGCACCCAAGGTTGGCTCGGGACAGAGCATTTTAATAAGGGATTGTTTTTAAAAATGTGGTTTTACTTTTAACTTATTTAAATGATTGTTATTCTTGGACACCCTATACAACTGTGTTAGCTGCGGCGCGAGCATGGCGTCATCTTCCTGGGCCGTAATCAGGCCGCCACGAATGAAAAGCGTAAGTAAGGCCTAGGTGAAATTTCTTTTCAGTCGCTGACGATGATGGATCATGCGCTCCCGCGGTGACCGTGTCGACGTTTGTTATGTTTCGTTTTGTTTTTTCGCCATTTTTCCGGCTGCGCGAGGAGGGAACGCGTGAAACCGTGAGCCCTGAGAGAGTGCCACCGGAAATTAGAAAGGGTGGGGTTGTAAAGGGGGTGAAGAGGGAGTAAGGGGCGTGCTGGTAGGTAGCGTTTCGCTTCTACAATTCCACGCAGGTGTCGCGCTAAGGAAGGCTGGCCTGCACTTATTGTTACGTTTTACAAGACTATGCAGCTATTCTGTATTCGGGAGCATTGACGCTGTATATTTTATAATTTTAAACACTCAAATATGCCACTTTGTCGAATTATGGGATGCAGATGGTCCCATCTCTGCTCTGCCAGTCACTGTTTCCAGCTTGACGAAGTAGTATTTCTTCAGTTAGCGCTTGAGCAGGAAAATAATAACAATCGTTAAATAATTATATCATTGTATAATTGTATATTTATTACTACATACACTACATATTTGTAATACAGTACTTATTACTCTTTTACATATTACTCTTATGTAATATAGACCTCATTTCACAAAATATACCGCAGTCCAAGGCTGCACTGAGAATAATATTACATTGATTCTTACAATACCGACTTATTATTACGGTTTTATTCAGCATAACGAAGTATCAATCGTAATATTTTTGAATTCCGGGGATTTTTTATATACCATTATATATGTTAAATACGGTTTTATACATGCCATTATATTGCGCCATTGCGACTCCTTATATTGCAGTGCACAATCGATGCGTCATAGACCGATGCGTTTGTTTGTTTGAAAAGATTTATTGCACACACATAAGAGTACAATTTGGTGGGCCTATTGCCAAGTGGCAATATCTTCCGACCATACCGCCAGGGTTATTGTGACTAAAGGTTTATATGGGCATATTGATTTACAAGTAATAAATGAATACACTTACATAATAGTCATCATAGTATAAAATATAAAACAGTGATTAGTAACGTATGCCAACTCGATATTGAAGGGAGGCGTGGAATATAAGAACAAGCAAAGGAGACGGGAGGGGAGGGAGGTATTCATGAGTTGAGTAAATGTCCCTTTAACGATTTTTTAAAACCGCCCAGGTTTTCAAGTTTTATTATCGGTAAAGGCACGGAATTCGGGCCGCCCGCACTGCGAAAGACCTAGACATGAAAGTTGATGAATGCTGAGGTATAGCCAGTAAAAGATTTTCCTGAGAGCGCAAAGGAAGGCAATGGGATGAAAGCGGAGAGAAGGGATTATACAAATAAGTAGGATAGTTGCATGACATGTATGGAGATTCTGACGCCACGTGTTAGATAATCAAGCAGTCTAACCATATGATTCAAGTTCGCTGTCTACTGACGAATTTTCAGCTTTTCCACAACCCTTTGGAAAATCTAATTAGATCATTAAGCTAATTAAATCAACACTAATTAAAATTAAGCCTTTCTTAGTACGCCAGCGCCAGGTGTTGACCATGGCCTGCCGACTGTAACTTGGCATTTTATGGCCAAAATACTGTCTGATCTGAAAGTTTCAGCTTTTCCAAAACTCTTTCACTTTTTTGTCGCTGGCTCTTGGCTACTTGGTATGTATCCCTGGTCACAGAAGTGACTTTTCTTTTACTCCTTCTCCGTGCAAGGTGCATGACTGGAATGCTATACTGAATAATATCAGAACAGCCTCAGCATCACCACGTTCAAGGCCAGACTCAAAAAGCAGGTAAACCTAATATCATAAATTTCAATTTAAAAACAATACAATCCTGCTCCTCTCTCTCCTATCTGGATTTCTTTCCTTCCTTTGTCTCACTCGTTCCCTTTGCACATTTATTTTATTTTATTAATCTGTTTTTCTTTTTATCGTTGTCAATATTTTTCTGGTTTTCAGTTTGTTTTAACATTTTTTTTGTGTAGCCAAAACAAAGCGTGATATAAGACTAAGTTATAGTATCGTTAATATATATTTTATTTTTATTTTATTTTATTTTTATTTTTCGGAAAACTTACAGCGTTTTAAACTTAATGCTAACACATATTATGCAAATCTAAGGCCAATTAAAAGTTTTCACAATTAAACTAAATCTATTGTTACAGTGCAACGAGCTTTGAAATAAATGCAGGTAAGGGGAAAGGGATATGGAAGCCACATTATGAGTTATGTAGATGTATTTAAGATATATGATGATATATAAAATACATACATATATACACGTGCACAAATAATAAATTAATATAAATAATACGACAAGGTAATAATAAAATGTAAAAGTATACTTAATATAAATATATAATATAAATCACAATGTATTTATAATGTTAATATACATATGAACTTTTGTAGAAAATATTATAAAATATTATACTGGCTAGAAAGCATTGTTATAGTGTAGCAAACAATACCACAGCCTGCGTACCTAACGGACGAAGAAATATCAATTAAACCATATGGCTGTTTATCGTATTTCTAATTTCTTCGAAGCAACTATTTGAAGATAAATTAAAAATATCCAAATATTGAAAATTTAGGTTATATGATCGAAGTGCTCTATAAAAATACATATTTTGAACATAATTGGTATTGGCTCTCGGTAGATAAAATAAGTCGCGAGCCCTCGTCTTATTATTTGGGATTCGGTAGGAATGGCCGCTAAACAATAAGCTCGCCTATTTCCTTGAAAATTAAGGGTTTGATTTTATTAAAATTGTTGTTACTATTATTTTTGCCCCTTTATCAATTGTATCATTGACATTCGTTTTTAAATTTAGTGTTGATATATTTTCATATTGATAACTTATGTAATAATATTTTTTTAGTTTTTTTTTATTGCAGTCTTAGTAGATTCCGGCAACGGAGCTAATTGCAATAAAGCTTATACAATTTTGCATTAAAAGTAATAGCATCATAGTTTTTATGTTTATAACTTACAAATATACGCTACCCTGGCCCTGGAGAATTATATTATAATAGTCAAAGCACACGTATGCATATCACGTATTCTGGGTTCTGCACAAATTCGACTTTTTATTTCATTTCAGCGCTATTAATGCACAGTGTGTGGCTAATGCGCAATGTTTATACATTCGCTTTACAAATTCAACTAATTCCACCAGATTAAAATTCTCAGATTTGCAGTAAATGCCAAGAGAAAATGGGAATACAGCCAAAATTGCGGACTATACGGATAAAAATTTGCCGCACCATTTAAGAGGGATTTCTTGTTACTTTATGAGTTTTTATATTACTAGTGGAAAGTTACTCGGCGATGCTCGGGTATCCGTTTCCTATCCCGTCCCACTCCTTCTCTGGTGGTGCACGGTTTCGTGCAGCTTGGGCCACAAGATCCATTTTGTTCTCGGATCGGCTCAACTCACGAGGAATCGTGAGAATTTTGAAGTTGAAGATAGTTATATACATTTTGACCCTCTCGAGACGACAAGACCATTTCCAGATTGAAGTCTGTGTGTGGGTAAGTGATAGGGTGGTAAGTGTGTGATTTTGTTCTCGGATCGGCTCAACTCACGATTCAGCTCCTATTCAGAAGCCTCCTCGAGTGGAAGGCTACCCCGGGTAAGACTCCTGTGTCTCAGGCCTCAGAGCTGGTGGACCGGTTTTTCCCGGCGGGATTCCATTACCGCTGTAATACAACAGGTAGAGGTTGCGTAAGCGACTTCGGACCCGTAACCAGTCGGGTGGACGGCAGTATCCTGAAGGTTAATTCCAGACGGAGATATCCTATCAAAACTGATATGATATTGGGAGTTAATGGGCCCATGCTGGGTTAACCACGAAGACCCATGTGTTCAGGGTCGGTCACACTCACGGGTCAACGCCTATCCGACGGCCTCCACGCATGAGGTGCGAACCTGGGTAGGACTCTGGCCTTGGTCAGTTTCCCCTGGGAATCAAACCTCTGGCGCTCCTGGACGGTCTGCTTACCGTGCGGCGCAAGCCAATCGATTGTGCACTCTGACTAACAGTCGGGGGAGTCTGGAAGCTGTACTGTTTCCTATAGAGCGGGGGTGGTTGCGGACCTTACGGCGACTGCTCTTGAAATGACCATCGGCCATCCGATCCTGGGCGAAGAGCCGGGAAAAGGACGCCGTGGTCCGCGATAGATTCGGTATACACCGTTTCACCGCTTCGTAAGGGAGAGGACCGCGCAAGCGACCTCGAACTCGGAACCAATCGAGAGACCGGAGAAATATGGTCACAATTGGAAGCAAGGGCGCGAGTGTCGGCCCGCCAGGTAACATTACTGGCTATCTCGCGGTTAAGGCGTTGGTCTCTTGCGGGTTGTGGCGTAGCTAGATGGTGGACTGTTTTGTCCCAAGTCTTCTACGCTCACTGCAGGGAGATAGAACGACTAATCGTTAAAACTTCCTGTGGTGACGGGCTCGCCCGCTGTAGTCGACAACCCAAGTTGTCCCCAATTCTTCTACGCTCATCCCACGGCTGAAAGAATGATCTATATCGTTATACTAGCCTGGGGTGACAGATTCGCCCGTTGTAGTCGACACCGCCATTCTGTCCATATCCTTATTTAGAAGCCTACTCGAGTGGAAGGCTACCCCGGGAAAGACTCTCGTGTCACAGGCCTTAGAGCTGGTGGACCGCTTTCTCCCGGCGGGATTGCATCCCGGCGCCACTGGACGGTTTGCGCACCGGTTGGCGAAGCCAATCGGTGGTGCATTCTGACTAATTGCTGAAGGGGTCTGGAGACTATGGAAATACATTGTTTCCTAAGCAGCGGGGGTGGATGTTCAGCTGTTGTCATGCCACTTGAAATGACCGTGGGCCACTCGATTCCGTGTGGCACTACAGGCAAAGAACGCCCAGGTCCGCGATAAATTCGAACTGAATTACCGCCGTAATACAACAGGTCGAGGTCGCGTAAGCGACTTCGGACCCGTAACCAGTCGGGAGGACGAAGGTATCCTGAAGGTTAATTCCAGACGGAGATATCCTGCCAAAATGGTAGTCAGGGGGCGAGACTGCCCGCAGGGTACCTTTCAGGTGCCTCGCCGTAGGGCGTTGGCCTCTGACGGGCAGGCAATATATTGTTGCTACAGTACCATAACTCACTGTCTCTTTATTAACTGAAATTTAAAGGGTCTTCAATATCCTGTGAAATGTTGTCCTTTGAACAGACGGTAAACTTGGATCCGAATTAAGCAAGTCTAATATTTTACCTAGTATCGGTATTTCATTGCGAAAAAAAGTGGAATTTTCGCCGATCGATATTTGTATCGAAGTCGTCGCTTTTTTCGGTTATTGTGTCTTGCTGATTTTTTAAATGGTGAGACGGAACGGCCGCTCTTCTTTATTTCGCAGGCTTTTTAAATATAGAACTGTGACAAATTCCCAAGGATCTGCAATCGTTTTAGCGACAAAATTACAAGTTTTTAACGTGATTTTTCGTTTTTTCGAGAGTTTGAAATGTGATCATATTATGAGACCATTCCTGTTGGTTCAAGTTACTTATAAAAATATTTGTTCTCCTACCAATAATGTGCCCTTTTACTTTTTCCTTCCTTTTCCCTTTGTCTGTGATATACATTACATACTATTATTTCTATTCTATTTTCTCGTTCAAAGCATCACCTTACCCCTCAAACCCTAACCAACTTATCCTGCCTTTCTCTTCCCTGTATCCTTTGTCTTCCTTGAAAATATCTTTTAATATATATAATAATAATTTGAAAATATACGTATTTATTCGTTTATTTATCTCTTATATTTTAAAATATAAATGTCCTCTATATATATATATATATTGTTCGAAATTTAAATTCTAAATGTCAACATATATTTAGAAATTTTCTCTACAATAAAATTCTCAACAAAATAATTAAATAATAAATTTAGTCAGTATAGTATAATTCATCAGTTAAGTAAGGTTGCCACAAGCCTAGGAAATGGAAATATTTTCCTGAAAGTGTGGAGCTCGCCAAGACGTGTGGCCGACGTGGCGGGTATCGGGCTAAATACCTCCAATCATGATGAACAGTACCTACAACCTTATGACATCAAGGAGACAGCTGGGCCTGTCTGGATGAGGGAAACGGACAACCGATCCGGATGGGGAGTGATTGGAGAGGCGTATGCCCAACGGTGGGCGAATGCGCGCTGATGAAGAAGATATATATATATATATATATTTTAAATATAAATATTTAAAACTATATTTATAATTTTATTGCCACTGCTGTAAATGATAAATGTAACTATTTAATTTAGAGTTCGTTGTAAGATGCAGAAATATTGTACACCATATTTAATTGTTTGCAATATAGATTTATTCATTCAGTTATTCATTCATTGGTAATTTGTTTATTTTACTTTCCTTACAAGGAAAGTATTGTGGACGCACTTCTGTGTATCCGTGTCTATGTCTGTGTGTGTCTGTGTGTATTCCTCCACAATAATGCCCCAAAGCTTCATCCGATCGCAATGAATTTTGGCATGCAGGCATCATTCGGTCATGGCAAGAGTTGAAAAGATTGTAGTTAAAAACGGTCCACCAGAAGGCGCGCTAGCCATACTTCAATCTCGAAATAATGCAGACTTGAAATTCGGTACACAGATGCCTTTTTTGACCGAAATCACGTAGTACAATTTTGTTTGAAATAGGTTGGGTTGGAACGACAAAACAAATAAATACCACCGAATTACCACTACGACAAAACAAATAAAAAAACCGCTCCGTTTCCCATCCGACCAATTATTCACAGACTTTAACGTAATGGACATCCGACAGTTATACCATAAGCGGTTTTAATATACTTCCAGAGGAATGACAGGACTGCGATATCTAAACTTCGGGACCATGGACATGAGACTAGACATCGTTACAGACAACCTGAGGTAAAAATGAACACGACATATGGACAACGACATTATTCTTTTCTAGCTCCGAGACTATACAATAAAAATAGAATGGACGTACCGACGACCGACTTACTATACCCTACTTTTCGAAGAGTGGTTATAAATTGGCTGCTAAATAAATCTAGGAAAGACTGCGAGGCGTTATTAAAATCTCTTGAATGAACATATCTCTATTTATATATATTATGCAAATTTACGGCTATATTGTATTGTATTGTAGTACCTATATTCTTAATTAACTTCTATATTATATAATAAAATGGCGTTGCAAATTGTCATTTTCTTTGATAAATTGTTATCAATGCACTTTTGCATATGTAAATATATACTTGTATTATCATAATAATATTTTTTCAATTTTTTATTTTTTAATTATCATATTATATGTATGTACTTATTTATAATAATTTTTATGTATATATACATTTAATATAAATTCATGTAAAGTTTATGCGATTATCGTATCTATGTATGTATTATATTAGATGTAAGAATATTTATTTATGAATATTTGAACAAAAATACCTTCCGTTTAATTTGGTATCTTAAAGTAACTACCCACATCCTTGTAATTATTAATTATAAATACCATTGCAATATAAAGTTTAAAAAAAATATTAAAATAAAATAAAAACCTAAGACCGGGTATATCATGCTCTTTCGGCAGGCAATATACGATTTCTGTTGGTTCCGATACAGGTTATTCCTAGTGAGGTGGTAAACCACAAACTATTATTTCTGAATCTCTTTCCGAGTTAGGTAACTTAAAATACTGTTTAATTAATTATGAAATATTAGGCTAAGAGAATGTTTTTGTAATTAAATGTATTTTTTATGACTATTAAATTTTAAATAATCTTTTTTATGACTAAAAGATTATTAAATGACTTAAATAAATAAAATAAAATTTAAGATAGTGGTATAATTTTTGGAAAAATACCATTTTAATAGCACGGAAATACTATAAAAATATGTGACGCTCGAATGATTTTGATTTGAATGGTACATTTGAATGGTAGGTATTTTTGCGCAGGTATTGCGCAATTCCTTTTATTTTCGGACGAGGATTTGGGGGGGGGGTAGGGTGCGAGATGTTTGTCGTGGGGTTGGCGAAGGGTTTGGAAAGGGGGGTTCGTTGGGGGTTGGGGGTACGTTGTGGAATATGAGGTGGTTGGGTGAGGGCTTGAAGGTGGATGCGGCTTGAAGTGGTTGAGAGGGTGGGTTGGGGGGAAGGGTGGGCGTTGTAGAGTTTGGAGTGAGAGGAGGCATTGAAAGGGGGTGACGTTCTCCCATAGTCGGATGGCGCAATATCTGTGGAGTATAACGGCGGGTGAGGTAGGATGTCCCAGCGAAGCGTTTCCAGGAAGTTCTTGACCTGCATCGCGACGTGTGGTCGATCATGGCCATGCTGGAATATTACCTTGTCGTGCCTTTAACCCCTAGAGTCCCAATTGGCCGATATCGGCCACAACTTGATTCAGCGTGACGGCCCCGTTTTAATTTAATTTTAATTTAATTTGTTTTATTTTATTATGTTAATATGTTTTATTTTAATTATGGGTCTGTCAGTGGTTTGGCAGTAATTAATGTTTTGGTGAGACGGTGTCATAATTCATTTTTTATTTTTTTTTGTTTGTATTTTTTTTTTGGGACATCAACTTGTCAATCGGCCGAGGGGCCGAGGCCTGAAGGGTTAAACATATTCCGGCCGTTTTATCTTCACAGAATCGCTCAAATTCTTGAGCTGAGCTCGATATCGATCGCCCGTGATGGTTTCTCCCGGTTTTAGCAGCTCGTAATAGATGACTCCCTTTTGGTCCTGTCACGGAAGGCCGACTCTCACTGACTCCAAGATATTCGTTGTGAGAGCCGGGTGTCAACAAATCCTTTTACTCCGTAATAAGGTGCAATTTATGTTATCAGAAGGTTTTATTTATTATTGGTATATCGATTTAACAATTTATTTACGGTGATTTGAATGTTATGCCGTATCGTACTATATTGCCAGTATAACGTTCCCGCATAATTAACGCGGCGCGCGGCGAGGAAGGAAAGGTTACATTTTGTATCAGAGATTCTGTGTCTCCTCGATACTTGCTCGGGCCTGCAGGAGTGACAGACCTCAGCTTACTCAAATCGATAAGGAGGGAAGGATGAGGTGGTAGCACTGGCTAATGCATTGACCGCCTCACGAAGAGGCGTAGCTACAGAAGCACTCACTAGGAGATGATCACTCGAGGAATGATAATTGATTGGTCAAATGTACTTGTTTATATACCCTGATACACGACGCAATCCTGAAAGGAGTGATGAAATAAGTATGTCAATCCGATTGATTTGGAGAAATTGGCATGACTCACCGCCTGTGACTGCATTAATTACCGAAATTCGATGGAATTTAATAGCAGTGCACGTGCAGAATCGATTGTATTTGCGTTTATGAATTTCTACAGAATTCATTGGTTAGTCATGCTTTTGTTGACTGTATGTAGGTACTGAAGTCCCTACATAACTCCCTCGCTAGTGGAGACCTTATATATTTTTGAAGAAAATATGGAAGTTGTTCACGATACAATTCGTCAACAAAAGATACAAGTGAAATAATGAAAAAATGTTTGAGGAGTTGTGAGCGTGAATGTTTGAGGATCATTGGATTTGGCAAGTATTAGAGAACGTTAAAGTTACATGTGTTTTAAACTGTCGTTGTTGCGAAAATCCTGACATTGAAAATAATTATTTAATAATAGAACAATGGTTGTATAGAAATGCTGCGTGTAAAAAATGCTTGCCGTACAAGTGTTCAAAAATGTCGAAATGTAAAAGAAAATAATGCTTGTAGTAAGCTAAAAATATAGAATGTATGACTAATGGAATAATTATTTGAGCGCGATTCTAAAATGTAAAAATTAAATGACAGAAAAAAGATATAATGGCTTGATTGAAGTCTGTCGTCCGTGTGAAGTCTTAAGTCCGAAGTCAAATGAAGTAAGTATATACACAGATGGCTCTAAAACCACTCAAGGTACCGGAGCCGGCGTCTTCTCAAATGATCTAAACATCAAAATATCAACTACCCTAGGCAACTTAAATACGATCTTCCAAGCAGAATGGCATCACCAGATCAGCACAGGCAGTTGCAGCCAAAGATGTCGGAGACCTAAGCTTAAAATTTGTCTCCGACAGTGCCTCCGTGCTACAAGTTCTAGCAAAAAATACTATAACCTCTGTCCTTGTACTGGAATGCCACAATGCGCTTCAATCCATTGCAGGGTCAAATAGAGTGACCCTGCAATGGATTAAGGGGCACAGCGACTCACTGGGTAACGACGCGGCAGACGAACTGGCCAAAAGGGGACCAAAGGAAATAGTATATGGACCGGAACCCTTGATGCCCCATACCCCAGGCCCAAATAAAAACATGGCTACGCAGAAACACCGACGAAACCCACCTTAAAGAATGGAAAAAAACGCAGGATGCAGGCAAACAAAGAACACGGTTCCGGAAGCGCCTAAAAAACTTGCCCGCAGCCTCGCCAGATTAAAAAGGGACAAAATCCGTAAAGTCATAGGTACTATGACAGGCCACTG